>BTPG01000006.1:36115921-36398711 GCA_036245525.1 Semisulcospira habei
GTTTTCTACACATCTAGCCCAGTTCAGAGTAGAGGAAAATATCACACCAAGGTAAGTATAACTGGACTCGACTTGAATCTGCTTGTCAGCATAAAACCATTTTTCACAATTTTTCACAAAACCTCCATTTTTGAAGACCACCACTTTTGTCTTGTCCATGTTCACAGTGAGACCCCATTTTTTACAGTATTTTTCTAAACAATTAATTTTCTTTTGGAGATCTGCTACAGAGTCAGAGACAATGGCTATATCATCAGCATACATAAGAAGGAAAATACCCAGTGGGTCTGCAAAAATATCAATGCCACGTGCACCGCACGATGATATTTCTGTCTCAAATTCTGAAAGAAAGATAGAAAACAGCAGTGGGCTCAACACACAACCTTGTCGCACCCCTGACATGCAATCAAAGTAGTCGGTAACTTTGGTTCCAACCCTTACAGCAGCTTTTACATGTTTGTACATACTCTCAAGTGTCTGAAGCAACTTTCCATGAACTCCTTTACGTAGCAAGAGATACAACAGTTTTGTCCTGTGCACACTGTCGTAAGCTTTAGAAAAATCTACGTACATGGTGTAAAAACGGCCACCCTGCTTGCTAAGATACTTTTGCACTAGTGCCTGTAAGCAAAAAATGTTGTATATAGTACTGTATCCTTTACGGAAGCCAGCTTGGGCCTCAGGAATACAATCATTCTCTTCACAAAAACGAACCAACCTGTTGTTAATGACAAAACTGTACAACTTACTGATAACGTTCAGAAGAGAAATTCCTCTGTAGTTGTCAACATTTCTAGGGTTACCCTTTTTGTGTAGTGGAAATATCACAGCCATGGTCCAGCTTTCAGGGTATTCCGCACTTTGAAACACACGATTAAACAAAGGATGCAGAAATTTCACAAGGATCTCACCTGCATGATGAAAAAGGTCAGTGGGCAAGCCATCAGGGCCTGATGCTTTCCCTTTCTTCATGTTATTAATAGCACTGCGAATTTCATCCTGCGTGATTTCCTCGTCAAATTTTGCATTCTGACAACCATCACAATCATCAGATATATGGTCATTCAAAACACCCTCGGCCTGTCTGCTGAAACCTGAATCATCAACATTCTGATCCACATTTAGCAAATTACGAAAATAATCATACCACACGCGTGGTGAAATGACATCAGAACACAACTTTTTAACGCCAGTCAGAGACTTTATTTTTTGCCAAAATGTTCTTGAGTTTGCATCATTACATGCATCGTTGAGCTCATTCAAAACCCGTGCGTTGTACTCTACTTGTTTTGTTTTACACAACTTCTTAAATTCTTTCTTCATGTCAAGATACTTCCCTAAGTCGTCATGTGTGTTTGTGTGTCTGAACTGCTTCAACTGTAGGTACTTGTTTTGTTTTGCTAACTCGCAGTCCGAGTCCCACCACGGCGGCTGTGCACGGGATTCACCTATCTTCTTACCTGACCTCATTTTGTCAGCCGCCTTCTGAATGAATGCTACAAAACAGGCCGACCCTTCTTCTACACTCGAGTCAAGCGCTGACGAAAAGTGTTGAAACTGAGTCTCCTGATTATCTTCAATGTATGCCCAAAAGGATTCAGCGTAGTTTTCTTTCCAAACAAATTTAACCCCTTCCTCTAGTATTATATCATCATTTAAATCATCATCATCACATGAATAAACAGACTGAATAGAAGTAAACGTGGTTACAATGGGGAAATGGTCTGACTCGCACCTGTCTGCAACAAACATATCGGTCACTAGGTCAAACACGGATTTAGAGCAAATACAGTAGTCCACCACACTTTTGCCTCTGTTGGCCACGCACGTAATTTCTCCCTCACTGTCACCTTTCGTTCTGCCATTGACAATAAACAAACAGTACTCTTGACATAGTTCTATCAGTTTCCGACCAAAACTGTTTACGCCAATATCTTTTGACCTCCGTGGACTTTGTGGTACATCCTCTAGCAGATCTGTTAATTCCTGTAGAGGCTGCACGTGTGAATTGCCATCAATAAAATCAGTATCAGACAGCCCGGCAGTGCGGGCGTTAAAATCGCCACATAATAGCCAAGGCAGCTCAGGGTGAGCACGTAACACTTGAGACATGTAGTTTTCTAACACTTCAAAACCATCAACGTTATCTTCACCATATACAACAGAACGCTCTGGAGCCACATACACAAATGCTGCCAGAACATCAGATGCAGAGTTCAAAACAGACTTACCGATCTTTAGAAACACAATATCCTCAGCTGCCTGCATTAAACGCAACACATGACAGGCTATAGATTTATGTACACACACGGCCACGCCCCCTTTTAACTTTTGTGTACGTGGTGAAAAAAACACCTGATACTCTGGAAAGGTATCCTCTATAACATTTTGCTTACACGACCAGATCTCTGAAAATGCAAAAATTTGACACTTTTCACAGAACTGCCTAAAAGAAACACTTTTCAGCTTATTTACAAGACCTTGGATATTCCATGCCATGATGCGAAACACAGAGCTACCACTTTCATCACTACCACTTTCATCAACACAGTGTGCGGGTGTGGGTTTGAGTATGGGCACTTGAGTGTGTGTGTGTGCAGGTAAGTCGTCCTTTGAAGACACATGGTGGGGGCCCTGGGGGTCTGAATGAGGGACGGGCTGTCTTCTCCTGGTTGCTGGGTCAACATGCCGGCCTGCCCCTCATTTCTGCCCCCTGCGCTCCACTGGCCTCTGGGTAGCAGCGTCGTATGCGTGGGTCTTTCCCTCAACAACGAGGGAGTCGAAGCGGAGGAAGGCCTTCTTCCCCGCCTGCTTGGCCTCCTTGAGGAAGGGTAGTAGCTTGCGGCGCACGTCCCTCACCCGAGGGGTGAAGTCCTCAGAGATGTAGACCCGGGACCTGTTCTCCTTCAGCGTTCTTCGCTCAAACAGGATCCGCTCCTTGTCTTTGTACTTGTTGAAGCACACGATGATGGGGTGGGGCGCCTTGCCCCCCTTCAGACGATGGGCACGCTCCACCTCGATCTCCTCCTCTATGCCCATCTCGTCCTTCAACATTGACTTGACAGCTTTTTCACAGTCCGCCAAAGTCTCTGAGCGCCCCTGGGGGTGGGGGATTCCGTGAAAGATCAGATTATTGCGTCTGCTCCGCCCCTCCAAATCATCCAGCTTATCCTCCAGCTGCGTAACTTTCTCCTTCAACTCTCTGTTTTCTTTCATCACCGCAGTAAAGTCACTCTGAATTTTGTCCATCTGCTCCTGCATTGTAGCTTTCATACTGTCCATCTTTTTGTCCATCACATTCAACATTTTAAACACATCAGCAATGGTCGGCTCAGACACTGCGTTTGCCTCACCCCCGGGCGACTGGTTGTCTTGGTTCCCCTGGCATGTCAAAAGAGTCTGTCGTTTCGGTGGGCCTGGGTTCGCTTCGACATCGCCACACCGGAGCAGAAAGCCGACCAAAAACACGAGAATGACTGCCACCGGTCCGCTGACACTGACAGTGCGGTAACGTAGGGCTGCCTTCCTCTGTGCTTTGCGAGCCATGAAGTTTTGAAAAGTCCAGTAAAAGGTACCGCAAATGGCACGAAAAGATACCGAACTGCTTGGCATGATGAGCTGAATCACCCTGTCGTTGTTCTAAAGTCACTCATTAAGTAATTATGTTGCAAAATGCTAAAAATGTGCGGAGCCGCTCTTCAACTGTGTGACGTCGATCGTGAGCACAACTCACCCCCTCAGTGGTGTGTGTGTGTGTGTGTGTGTGTGTGTGTGTGTGTGAGAGAGAGAGAGAAGAGAGAGAGAGAGAGAGAGAGAGAGAGAGAGAGAGATTCGTGACTAGTTTAACTTTGAAAATCTATGACCCCCCCCCCCCCTTTTTTTTTTTTTCTTTTTTTCTTTCTTTAATATATAATGGCCCAATTATGTGACATTTACCTAAAAAAAAAACGTTTTGAGTAGGAAGCTGATAATGTCATTTAATGCTCAAGACTGTCATGCATACAAATCTGCAAAAGATCTGATATTTATACATTTTGTTTTCCTCCCAGAAGGGGAGGTAGCACATGACCATCTAGTGTCGGGCAGTCAAACAGGGACACCAAATTAAGAGAAAATGAGCTTCGCAAACTTGATCTAGACATAAATGTACAAGTCCTATAACTTAAAATGCTAACAACTAATTTTAGAATTTTATTGAAATATTTAAATGTTATGTACGTAAAGTTTACAATTTATGTTGGGGAATTTTCTATCTATCTATCTATCCCGTAGTTTTGCCGACCGTTGGGGCAGCACTGATGACTTGGCAATCAGCTCCCTCCATTCCACTCTGTTCTCTGCCATTCTTAGTGTGTTGCTCAGCTTCAGTCTTGTCCACCCTGAGATATTGTCCTCCCATCTTTCTGTCTTCCTCTCCTTCGCCCTTCTTGCACAGTGCCTGGCAAGATTTGTCTTGGCAAGCCCTGCTGATCGCGTGACATGCCCATACCACTTCAGTTTGCTTTTTTTCCACAATGGCTAATAGGTCTTCATGGGGCCCGATGGCTTGCCTGATTCTGCTTCCCACTTCTTCATTCGTGATGTGATCTCTGTACAAAATGCCAAGCAGACTTCGAAAACATCTCATTTCAGTGGCTTGTATCCGCCTTTCGAGGTCTGCGGTGAGGGTCCATGACTCACAGGCATATGAGAACACTGAGATGACTAAGGAGCGCATCAGTCTGATCTTGGAGCAGAGTGTGATGTTTCTGTCCTTCCATATGGTCTTCAGTCTTGTCAGCGCTGTTGTTTTCTGTGCAATCCTGGACAGTATTTCTGGTTTTGATCCCTCATCAGTCACAATGGCTCCTAAGTATTTGAATTTCTTAACTGTTTCCAATTTTTGGCCTCCAAACATGATTTCAGTGCCAATGCCACTGGCGTTATTGGTCATCAGTTTGGTCTTCTCTGCGCTGATTTCCATCCCAAACGCAATGGCTGTACTGTCCAGATTTACCACCAGCTGAGCTAGCTCCTCCTCTGTTCCTGCAAGGCCATCAATGTTGTCCGCGAAGCGCAAGTTCTTGATTGTTCTGCCTCCAATACCGACAGTTCCTTGATGATCTTTCAGGATGATGTTGAAAAGAGTAGGTAAGAGCAAGCAGCCTTGTCTTACTGGATGCAAAAATAAAAATGTAGTATATATATATATATATATATATATATATATATATATATATATATATATATATATATATATATATATATATATATATATACTACATTTTTATTTACATCAGACTTTATTTGTAAATGCCATGCAATTATTTTATGGTGAAATTTTGCATCCAGTAAGACAAGGCTGCTTGCTCTTACCTACTGTTTTCAACATCATCCTGAAAGATCATCAAGGAACTATATATATATATATATATATATATATATATATATATATATATATATATATATATATATATATATATATATATATATATATATATATATATATATATTTACTTACTTATTTACGCCTGTCACCCCTACCAGGGTATAGGCCGTTGACGAGGGACCTCCAGCGACTCCTGTCCTGTGCTTTTCCTTCGATTTTACTCCAGGTGGTTCCCAGTCTCTTGATGTCTGCTTGGAGGTCTCGACGCCAGGTGTTACTCGGCCTGCCTCTTTTACTCTTTTTCTGGGGGTTCCATGACAATGCCTGCCTACTGGAAACTGGTTTTCTCAGATTGTGACCAATCCATCCCCATCTTCTTCGTCCAATTTCATTCTCTGCTGATATCTGCTCTGTTCTCTCCCAGAGTCTGACGTTGCTGATCTTCTCTGGCCAGTGGATTTTCAAGATTCTTCTAAGGCAACTATATATATATATATATAAAAAAAAAAAAAACAAGTTGCCGTAACTCAGAACCCTGACCAGACCTTCCCCTGCAGCCACTGCGGTCGAACCTGCCTGTCCCGGATTGGCCTCCGCAGCCACGAAAATGCCTGCAGACGACGTGGGCAAGCCCTATAGAATCTTCGTTCGCGAAGTCAAGCCAAGAATATATATATATATATAATATATATATATATATATATATATATATATATATATATATATATATATATATGACCCATTGCCAAAAGGTGTTACTAAAATGGTTGCCAAAACTGTATGCATAATAAAAGCACTTCCAGTCCTGATTCATCTGTTTTTAGTAGTTAAGATCATGGTAAAATGCCTGAATATACACTAGAAATAACATGGGAGACACATTTTGAGAGGTGTAGTGACTGTATGATTAAAATGTTGGTCAAGGCTGAAAATTTCCCTTGCCAGAAAGCAACACCGATCGACCTCGTGTGAGCGATGTGATGGTGTGCAAATAAAAGGTCGACCTACTTGTTTCATATCATCAATTCTGTGAGGCAAGACATGTATAAATATTTACCAGTTAAGAACAGATATGTTCATGTGCGAAATATTGCGCTATTGCCTAATAAAAAACGGCATGTTGAACGTCAGGCGTGTTGTAATTTTGCGACAGAATATCTCTTCCCTGAACTTCGCACAATGCGAACCTCATAGCAGACGAATTATGACCATCACTTCCTCTCCTGTACATGCATAAAGCACCCACTTCGCATGTTTCAAGATAAAAACACAAACAGCCTTTTTTGAAAGGCGAGTTTACTTCTACCGGTTTTTGTTGTAATAATCGACGTTCGACATAGTTGTCTTTTCTTCCTCAACTGCTGCCGATTTCAATTTTGAAAATTTACCCATCGTTTCTTCGTATCACGTGATGCATACGCGCTATGCTGGATCGACGATTGCGGCAAGCTTCAACCCGACGGAACTCGAGAATGGTATGTTGTAATATTCGCCTTTATCTGACGTTCGACATAAAATCTACGTTCAACATACTTTCTGTATAGTTTTTGCATAACAGTTACCTAGAGAAAGGATTGATATGGCATTTGTACCGATAGGATATACAAGCTGTGCAGATTGGAACGAATTGGGCAGTTTGTTGTCGCCAGCCATGTGCGTTGAAAATGATTTAGCGAGTTGTACGTCATTACATTACCACAATGCGTGTGTGGTAAACATGACGTTCGATCAAAGCGGTGATATTTGGTGCAGCATCTTTGTCTAGAACACTCTCTGGAACGTCGTGTTTGGAGAAAACAGCTAAATTTGTAGAATGTAAAACCGATTCAGAGAAAATGCGGTCACACGTGTTAGTAGTTGTTGACAAGCTCCCTTTTCAAGGCGTGTTGCGTCGACCGTCATATTCCCAACACGGCCGATGTTGTAAACCTGATGTGCAAGCACCTGTTCAATGGTGGTGTTGTTAGAACGCCTTTCGCACTCAGATCGCCATTGCTGACACTTTCCATCTCGTAGAGTCACCCATGGAATCGTATGAAAGGCCTTGAGAGGGAGAGCGTCAGGTTTGATAATAGAACATGCAGATGAAGTGTTGAAAGTGTACATGATAGATGAAAGTGTAAATGGAGATGGCAACTGTTTTTTTCAGAGCGCTGAGCCTTCTTATATTTGGCACAGAAATGTGCCATGAAGAGCTCAGGTGTCGCAATGTTATTTGTATGGCACTGCATCTAGACAGTTTTCTGAATGGTTCTAATTGGTGCGGTCCTCATAAGTTACCAGCTGAAGTTATTCAAATGGCTAGCTGTGCTGACCTCAGTTTCACCTGATGCTTCAGAGCGTCTGTCGTTTGAAGCTGAAGTGATGTCAGTGGTTCAAAACTGCAACTTGTCAGGGTTGTGGGAGTTTTGCGCAGCCAGTTTTGTGCTGAAGCGTCCAAACCAGTCGGTTTTTCCAGATCTTGTTTGGGAGATGTACAGGCTTCACTGCAGCCGCAATTTTCGCGCTCCGGGTTGTGAGGATGGTCAGAAATTGTTCATCATGTGGTTCTCAATCCGCAGTGACATGGTTGCTGATCACTGGGTGCCAAACCACTTTGTGCCTATCGTTCCCCGCACACACACTCAAGCTCCAGTGGTTGGCATCTTCCATCTTGTTCAGTGGAATGAAACTGAATATGTTGGGCAAGTTAAAGACGTTGACGAACTTCTGCAGGTTGCCTGTGTGAGTTTCATGTCAAAGCGCCGGCGCTTGTACTTTTGGCCTATCCGCTTTGACTACTTGTGGGAACCATTTGATTTTATTTTGAGGAGGGTCTCTCTCAACCTCGATAAAAGCACATCCAGTCAGAGGCGTCAGTTTTTCACAGTTATTTAGGACATATGCTGCATAGAAATTGCAGAAGACATTGAAACGGGTATAAATATAAATAAGTGATGTCAAGGTGTTTGTGTTTTCCTACACATTTCAGTATATTTACTGACATGTGTAGCAAAACAAACGTGTCATCACTGTATTTGTCTGTTTCTCCTGCACTTTCTAGTTGCTTGAAGACCCATACTGACCATCTGTCACTATATTAATAGTTCTCTCAGCGGAGCCCCGAGACACCTACGAAAGGGTTTTGGCCCCAGTGTAAAAAAACCAAAATAACATATATTCATATAAATGTATGAATTTTTTTACACTGTTTTAACCTTCATTATGTTGAGACACTTTTGAGAAGAAATAAGTGTAAAGCGAGATGTGATCTGCAGTTTTAGGGATTGATGAGCAGTTCAAATACATGATGAATAGTGCAGAACGATATGTGATTTAGCAGTATTGCGGATTGATCAGCAGTTCAGGTAAATGAGGAAATGTGTATATGCAGTGTTTGTAGCGGAAGAAAAGTGACTTGTGGGCGAACTTGTGGTTTTGGATGGATAAATGTTAAACCTCCGTTCAGTTTGTTGTAATTATGACGTTCGACATAATATCCTTTTCCTGAATTTGCATTTATTCTTCCTGTACTTGAAATAAAATGATCATAGGAAATGTTGCTGTTGTCTCTCTTAATTCTTTTTACATCCCTGAGAATGTGGTTTGAAAGAGAATGTGGCTGCATTTCACATTTACAACAAATAGAAAGAAGCACCTGTGTCGGATGTCAGGTATTACAACAATTCATCCTTTTCAGCGACACCCAGAAAACCTAAATGATTTAGTTTTGCAACAGAAATTCACATTTACTAATCCATTTAACTGTTCAAGTAAACATTTTCCAACTTGGATTAATAACAAAACCAAAACTTACACGGTTGTGTTGTAATACCTGACCTCCGACATAATGTCATATAAAAAGTTCTGAATGAGATTTCTCTGAAACTAAGGAACAGACTATATTCCAATTTCACATACTGTTTGCACATGCCATAAACTGTCCAACGCGGATTTTTCATGTAATTCTATCACTTTTCACTTTCAAGCACCCTTGTTGCCTTTTCAGTAACACCTTTTGGAAATGGGTCATATATAATTTTTATGTTTTGGCTTACTTGTGATAGCAAAAGCAAGCATCTGTAATGGGCCATCTGTCATCTGTACGTCGTCCTCCATTGTTCATGGTAAATTTTAATGTTGACTCTTTCTCGGAGACTATTCAAGCCTCAGACTTCAAACTTGGCCAAAGGATACTTTGTGGCAAAACCTTTCTAAACATATCAATTTCAGTGACCTCTCTCAAAGGTCGAGTTCAAAAGGGGTCCAGAGAGTGGTAAAAAATAAGCAGATTTTGACACAAATTGCTTCTCCTCAAATACTATTCAAACTCCAAACCCAAACTTCGTGCAGAGATGGTAAGACCTTTCTATGCATACTAGTTTGGATGACCCCTTAGAAAGTTCAAGGGTCACAAGAGGTTGGCAAATGTGTGAAAAAAAATGCCAGTTTTTGTTGGAATTGCAGTTTTATCAAAGTTTTTGCCAACGTTTCAGTCAGATTTGGCTCAAAGATGATGATAAGACCTTTTAATACATACTAATTTAGTGGTTTCCTCGCAAGGTCAAGGGTCATGGGGGGTCCGGTGGTTGGTTGGTTATACATTGCTTAATGTCCCGACAGCAACAAGACTTTCTCAGGAAATGCCTGTACTGCTTGTGAAAAAAAACACCTAAACAGAACATTGAATGTATGTCGCCAACCGGTCTAATATGCTAAATAAACCTAAGACCATTTAGCAACACACATCCAATATTAAGAGTTACAGGCAGCGCAGACAGTAGGGAGAGTTGAAAAAAGGAAAATACAGGTGAATGGACCAAGGGTTGACAGAAACACATGCCCCAGAATAGAGGGGAAAACCCACCCTATGGGGCTGACCAGGGTGACCCTGGGAACTAAAAATTAGTTAACCCCACCCAAGTCCCCCAAGACAGACCCAGGTGGGGGTATGGGGGGTCCGGATATAGGTAAACAAAAGACAAAAACTGTTTTCCCTCAAATACTATTTTCAACTTCAAACCCGAACTTAATATGGAGATACCTTATTGTAAGGCCTTTCTATGCATACTATTCTGGATGACCCCTCAGAAAGGTCAAGTTACGGGAGGTTGGCAAGTGTTTTAATAATGCCAGATTTTGATAGAATTGTACTTTTTTTCAAAGTTTATTCAAAATTATTTTTTAAGCAAATCTGGCATAAAGGTAGCTGATAATAACACCTTTCTATGCATACTAATTTAGTCAATCCTTCACAAAGGTCCAGGGTCACGGAGGGTTGACAAATGTATGCATACATCTTGAGAAAACTCAGATTTCGCTGGTACAAAAGTTATGTTAAGACACTTTCAGTGACCTGTTGGAAAGGTCAAAGTATCATCTACATCCCTGGCAGTTTCTGATAATCTACTTCATAACTCTACTGTTGTGCGGCAAAAGTTCCAATCGACCATTCGGTCGTGAAAAGATTATTTTTACCATCACAAAGAATGCAAATAAAACATGCAATTGGCGAAAGATGCGCAGTAAACATTTAGAAGTGTTTATAAATAAACCAAGAATTACAAACAAACAAGAATGGCAAATTTGTCATGGGTCACATGTACAGCAGGTAATAAATCTGACCTTCTGTAACTTGACCTTTACAGCAGGTCACTGAAAGTGTTCAGGCATCTTAATACGAGAAGAGGGTTAGCGTTTGAACCAGCGAAATCTGTTTTCTCACATTTGCATTTCTCACGTTCGTCAAACCCCTCGTGACCCTTGACCTTTGCGATTGATCAGCCAGCTTGAATGATGCGCTTAGAAAAACCTTATCATCAGCTACCGTGGTGCCAGATTTGATGGAAAAGTTTGCAAAAGCTCAGATGAAAATTATTAAAATAATACAAAATTGGCATTTTACACTAATTTTCTCAGCTCTGGTGACCTTGACCATTGGGGGGGGGGGGGGGTGTCAGGGTCGTCCAATTAAGTATGTGTAGGTATGTCTTAGTATTAACAATTACACATGTACCAAGCTTGGGTTTGAAGCTGTGAATAGTATTTGGGACAAAAAATGTCTATTTTTCACCTATTTCCTAAAATGTTGTGACCCTTGACCTTTCCATGCAGTCTGTCAGATTATGATTCATAAGAGGATATTATTACTGTCAGGCATTTTTGTACCAAGTTTAGGCTTTATGTTGTGAACAGTATTTGAGGGGGAAAAAAGTCAAAATATGGTGATTTTTGACATGTGTCATAATCCACTTTGACCTTAACCTTTGAGAGAGGTCAATGAGATTGATTTGCATAGACAGCTGTTGGCCACAAAGTATCTTTAGGCTAAGGTTGAAGACTGTGGCTTATATAGTCTCAGAGAAATTGCCAATGTTAAAGTTTCCGTCAGACGCTGGACAACGGCAGACGGATGGCAGATGGACAGTAGGCAGAAGGACGACTACTGGCCCAACACTTTGAATCTCTTCAGATATCGCAAGTGAGCCAATAAAGTATTACTGATGATCAATCTTGTCTTGAACTCTACCAATGCGATATCTCTGGGCAGTCGAAGACAATGGCGGGCCCAGGACATGACACAAACCACGCTCTCCCAGCCAGTGATGAGCAGCCAGCTGACCACTAGCGATGGACAGTAAATTTCTGCCATGCACATGCACAGTTTGGCAGCAGAAAATAGTTTCAAATTCTTTTGCGCGATTTTTGGAAAAATAAAACAACTGGTCAGTCAAACCAATGAAATTTCGACACGAAGCCTAGTGACCTCACATTCTGCTTGACTGTGTAGCTCGGAGTTGTCAAAATACAAGTGCGTTGTGTACTTTCATACCACATTCGTTCCCTTAATGGCACATGTGTTAACAATATGAGGATTTCATCCTAAAGTCTACCGTATTGTTTGGAGCTCACATGCGTTTTTCTTTTAGGAACATTCAGAGTTGTTCATATTTTAAGCTTATCCTTCTGATCCATTTCCCTCCTCTCTAAGCCAACTTCTGATGAACACACGCTGGCACACACAAATAAGGATGAACACATGGCGCTGTGGGCTCATGTAGCGACAGGAATTCTGAAGGAGCAGAATAGCACAAGCAGCAAAATGATGTCACAATAAGCTTCATGTCATGGCATCGCTAGTCTCACGACGCCATGTACACAGTGACGAATTTGATGTTTTACATCACGCATCCAAAAGGCATGCAGCCTCTTTCAGGTCTGACCGTTTTCTTCCACACAGCCTCTTCCAGGGCTGACTGTTTGAAGGGAGTACATAGCGGATCCAAAACTTGCAAAAATGAATTAATTATTATTCAAAAAGTTGAAGAGCTACAACACTGGATTGAGTCAACCGACTTTCTATAAGCAGTCTTCCTAAATCAAACTGTCAGAGAGAGAGTGACTTGATTGATTGACTTTATTTTCCAAGGAAAGAGGTTTTAGGCACGCAGGCCCATCATTACAAACCTGTCCTTGCTATAACTAATGTACATAATCAAGACAGCAACATACGAAACAATGTATTGAACGTGAAGAAGAAGAAGAAGCACACACACACACACACACACACACACACACACACACACACACACACACACACACATATATATATATATATATATATATATATATATGGGTTATATACACACACACAGACACACACGCACATGCGTGTGTGTGCACGCACAAGGCTGGTTACATCGTAACATCAGCAGCTGTAAGCCACAACAACATGAGGTATATATATATAAAACTGACTGTTAAATGAATAAAATGAAGTATGTCAAGGTCTGAAGAATAATTTGTAGAGAGTATTTCTAAAAGCCTTATGAGATTTGAGAGATTTTACTTTTGTTGGTAAGGTGTTCCATAGGGATCACCCGAAAAAGAAAAGCTAGTCTTAAACAGATCAATTCTAGGGCGAGTCAAGGCGAGAGATAGATGGATAGAGACAGAGACAGAGACAGAGAAACACAGGAGAAACTCGTATCTACACACACACACACACACACACACACACACACACACACACACACACACACACACAAGGCGTTTTTCGCCAAATGTATGTTCAACAGCGCGGCTAGTGTAGCTAGGCAAGTCGTAATTTTTATCGCATTACTTCACTGTCAGAGTCTGATGTGTGCCCGACTTTGTTCGTCAGTTGCATGCTACAGAACGTGCTCAGACCAGCCCCATCTCAAAGTCTACCGTATTTTCAATACGGTAGACAAAAAGCAATCATGCAAACACTATTTTATGTTAATTCTTGGCACTGTTCTAGGACATGAAGCTCTTCGACTGTCACACAAATTTTGGCCAGTAAATAAACAGTTCAGGAAGCAAAAAATGTGCTACAATATGCGCGAAACTGCTCCAATTTTTCTCTTTATTCATTGATGATTTCCCAAGTTTGCTTGACTGCAAGAGACACGGGCTAAGGGCCTTAGCACCAAGTGTTCCCATGTCACAAAATGAAGGCCTAAATTTGGGCATTTTTCAGCCTGTTTAACAACATTCAAGACAGACGAATTAATCATGACTAGTAATATTTTGGTGAATATAATTATCTTTACTATGTCTCAAACAAACACAGCATTTCAGAAACTGCATATCTTAAAAGAAATGCATTTTTTCCCCTCGAAAGTAGGTTACCCCCCATTGGGCCATGTTTCTGAGTATATATATATATATATATATATATATATATAATATATATATATATATATATATATATATATATATATATATATATATTTTTTTTTTCTCCCAGCTCTACCACAAGCACACATGTATCTTGACAACAGCAGTATTAACACTTAACTATGTTTTATTTTTTAGATTAACCCCTTCACTGCTGAGAAAAAGTGAATGCGATCTAACTGCAAGAGGCATAGATATCCTCATGAGCCCCTGCATCTGTGGGGGCTCATGAGCACCTATGCCTCTTGCTGAGACCACCACATGTGCATGTTCTTTTGGACAGTTGTGGCTTTTGATAGTTCAGTGAACACAGATTTTAGAAACAAAAAATGTACGTACATTAGCAGTGACAGGGTCTAAAGAAATTTGGCTACGATCACACTTGTGGAAAGAATGACCCTCGTAATTATGTGAACACACCCATCTAGACAGGTGACTACCACAGCTCAGTGTTATCATTCAAATAAGTAGCAACTACCTTTCAGGTGTTGAGCTTTCTGATACACCCTCTTCAGTCCCTCGAGAAGTGCTGTAAGCTTGATCCCTGAAAGCTTGTTTTTGCGATCACGTGTTTGTGCAATGATGAGAGCCAGCTGTCAATCAAAACAAATTACACATTAATATGAATAAATGCAACCGTAAAACTTCATGTTTCGGCATTTTTTTCATTACAAAGTTCCTGATTTTCATAAAATGCTGTAAAATGTATTTTTCTCTAAAATGTATTTTTTTCAAAAATTAATATGAATAAATGCAACCATAAAACTTCATGTTTCGGCATTTTTTTCATTACAAAGTTCCTGATTTTCATAAAATGTTGTAAAATGTATTTTTCTCTAAAATGTATTTTTTTCGAAAAATACCTACCGATGGCATTACTATTAGGAAGGTACACTTAGCTTACCGATTTCAGCCTAACAACCCTTGTGTATACCTACACAACAAGGGAAGCAACTCTAAGTAAGGTGCTACCATGATACCTGAGTAGCCTCCCTTCCTCTCTTAAGGCCACGTGGGCAGTGGTGCCACTCCATTCTTACTCTTAGTTTGCTGGCGTCAAGCGGGACAGGCGGGAGGGTCCTTCGAGTAATGCCATAGGTAGGTATTTTTTGAAAAAATACATTTTAGAGAAAAATACATTTATTTCTTCAAAAGACCTACCGATGGCATTACTATTGAAAGCCCCGCCACTGCCCCGTGCTCAGCAGAAAAACCAGGAGCAACCTTCCGACGATTTCAGCTAAGTGTTATCTTGAGCACCAGAGGGCGCCGGGAGGGAGTGCTGGGCTGCAGAGAGGTCTCCCACCTGGGCCAGGTTCCCTCGCTGGCCAGAGAGGTCCCTCAGGTAAAAGCGGGCAAAGGTGGAGTCTGCACACCAACCCACCGCCGCAATAATGTCCTTCACTGCACAATTGCGATCAAAGGCGACGCTCGTAGAGACCGCTCTTATCTCGTGAGCCTGGATCCGCAGCCTCTTCACCCCTGAGGTCCTCGTAAGCAGACCGGATGACACAACGCAGCCATGACGAGATCATCTGCGCCAAAATGTCCTCCCTGCCGAGGGTCAAGGGCAGGAAAAGGCGGGACCGGCCTCTCCTGTAAGGCTTCGATCTGTGCAGGTAGCTCTTCAAGGCCCTGACCGGGTCCTGCCGACAGGACTCCTGAGAACGGTCACAACCTTTGAGTGGAAGCAGGTTGGTCACTTGCGCACCGACGGAGGGGAGTCTGTTCTTGGCTATGAAGGCCAGGTTAGTCAGGAGCTGTACTGAGCCATCAGACCTGAACTGAAGACAGGCTGGGTCCACCGACAGAGCGTGTAGCTTGCTTACTCTTGCCGCCATAGCCAGGGCAAGGAGGAAGCAGGTCTTCCTAGCCACATCTGCCAGCCGCGCCAAAGGCAGAGGCTCAAACCTGACAGAATAAAGCCAAGTCAGCACCCAAGGCAGGTCCCAGCATGGAATCAACGAGCGAAGGACCAGCTGCTGGAGCTCAAAGTGGACCAACAGGTCTGAAAGATTCTTGCACACTCCCGGGTCTGCCCGCCCCAAATGACAGTATGTGTCTGCAATCATGGCCTTTGATGGTAATGGGTGCCTTCTCCTTGAACAACCATAGGAAGAACTAGGCCAGCTGGGGCATCATCAGCGCCATGGGGGGAAGGTGCCGAACCCAGCACCAGGACTGCCGGACCCTCCACTTTCCTTCGTATACCTTGTGTACCCCCCTTCGGATGGTATGCGGGCTGAAGTGATAGCCTCCACTGATCCATACAAAAAATCTCTTGCTGTGAGGGCCTCCCGCACAACCTCCAAGCGTATAGGGAAAGTCTTCCGGGCACAGGTGGAAGAGAATCCGCCTGGGCTTGTTTCAGCATCGTATGGGGAGTTGGCAGCTCTACGGGAGGCTCTGTGGCGAAGCTCAACAGTTCTGTCATCCAACTTTTGTCCCATCTGAATGGGGCCACAAGAAGAAGCACTGTGGCGCAGCCCCTTAGCTTCTGCAAGACCTTGGGCACCAGCACTGTGGGCGGATAGGCGTAGGCCACGAGGTCCTCCCAAGAGATGTACAGGACATCTACCGCCCACGCGAGAGGGTCCGGGATGGGCGAGACAAAAACCAGTTGTTGCCTGTTCAATCTCATCGCGAACAGGTCGATCATGGGTGTCTCCCAGTGTGCACAGATCATTCTGAAAATCTCTGGGCTGAGCAACCACTCGGTGTGAACGAGCTGACCCGGTCGCGATAGAGAGTGCACGAGAACCTTAAAGTGGCCTGGAATGTGTCAAGCCTTTAAAGAGATACCATGGGTCCCTGCAACATCAACTGATACAGGAGCATGCAGAGCACTGGGGAGTGCGTACCTCCCTGCTTCTGTATGTAAGACACCACTGTTGAGTTGTCGGACAGAACCAGCACCTCCTGGTGCCTGAGATGCGTCTCCCAGTTGACGAGTGCCAGCCAGACTGTCTTCAACTCCAGCCAGTTGATGTGCTTGTCCAAGAGCTCTGGTGGCCACCAGTCTGAGACTGAGCTGAAGTCCGGCAGCAAGTGTGCTCCCCAGCCAGAGCAGCTCGCGTGGGTGCAGAGCGAGAGCTGAGGCGGCGGTGAGAAGAGGGACACTCCCGTCCTCAGCCAAAAAGGGTCTGTCCATCTCCGGAGGTGAGCCTTCATCATGGGAGGAACCGGTACCATGGCTGCTAGGTGCCCGAGGATGGGCGCCAATGGACCAGGAGATGCAGCTGAAGTGGGCGCGAATAGAGCCTGCTGAGAGGTAAGAGATCCGCCACTGCATTCAGGAGGCCCAGAAGCTGAAGCCAGACCCTGGCCGGAACAGCCTCCGCAAAGCACACTTGGTGGGCTAGGACTGCCAAATTTATGATGCGCTTCTCTGGCAGCCTCACCCTGTTGAGGTCTGGAGGCATCCTGATTCCTGAGCAGCAGGTCGTCCAGGTAGTTGGAGGTGGGGCTGGAAGACACCTGCCTGGCCTTGGCCACCACCGCATCCACAATTCTCATAAAGACCCAGGGGTTTAGATTCAGTCCAAAAGGGAGCGCCCTGAATTGGTAGACCACCCCGCGAAAGGCGAAGCGTAGGTAGCGGCGCGCCAATGGGTGCATGGGAACATGAAAGTAAGCATCCGTGAGATCGAGACTGACGGCAAAGTCCATGGGCCTAACAGCGGCTCACAACGCACTTGTTGTTTTCATGTGAAAGGATGGGGCCGAAATGTACTTGTTTAGACCTGAAAGGACTATAACCGGGCGCGAGCTGCCGTCTGGTTTTGGTACCAAAAAAGGGTGGCTGTAGAATGCCGGGGAATCGTATAATAATAATAATAATGAGTATTTATATAGCGCTTAATCTTACTCAAAAGCTCTAAGCGCTTTACAATCTGTACACAAAAATAAAAATACAATGACATATGCACATAACAAACAAAGCACAATGCCCGAACACACCACTTTTACAATAAACTAAACAACAATACATACATAATAATTTATATTCTAATTAACATTCAGTCTAAACAAGGAGGATTGCAGAACTACAACTAAGGCATCAAACACTGGCAGTTATTCAAAGTAAAGCTTGAAGAGGTGAGTTTTCAACGACCTCTTGAAGTCAGAGACAGACTCACTGTTTCTGACCTCAAGAGGAAGTGTATTCCATAACACTGGGGCTTGATAAACAAAAGTGCGCTGACCAAATGTTTTAGTTTGGACAGAAGGTACACACAACTTCCGTTTATCAGAAGAGGAGCGGAGCTCACGAGAGGGTGTATACACGTGCAGCAAAGAGGACAAGTATTCTGGGCTGGTGCCTGAAAGACAGTTAAAACAGATTGACATAACTTTGTATTGAATACGTGAGGACACAGGTAGCCAGTGAAGGGACTTCAAGATGGGTGTGACATGCTCAGTCTTACGGACTCTCACAACAAGCCGGGCTGCATTGTTCTGAATTTTTTGGAGGCGATCAATGAGATACTGAGGGCAGCCACAAAGCAAAGAGTTACAATAATCTAGCTTGGACAGCACAAATGCACAAACTAGTGTTTTAGTGGCTTCCACGGTCAGCAGGTGACGAACTGAACTAATACGACGAAGTTCCAGATAAGCGGATCTACACACTGCACTGACATGCTGTGACATAGATAACTCGCTGTCAAGTGTAACACCCAGGTTTCTCACACTCGCAGAGAAGCCAATGAGTGTTCCATCCACAGACAATGATGACGGTAAAGACAGGGACAAAGATAATCTTGGATTAGCTACCAACATTGCTTCAGTTTTGCCATCATTTAACATCAGTTTATTGGTGGTCATCCATGATTTGACATGGTCAATGCACTGGCTTATACTTTGGACGGCATTCACAGCTCGCTCGACAGTATCACTTTTGTACATCTGCGTATCATCTGCAAATGCATGATGGGAAATGGAGCGACTACAAATCAGGTCGGACAGGGGCTGAACATACAGTAAGAACAATACAGGTCCTAGGACCGAGCCCTGGGGTACACCAAACCGAAGAGGTGATGGCTCAGAACGACAGCCGTCGACAGAAACAATCTGGGATCGTTCAGTCAGGTATGAACTAAACCATGCCAAGACTGTGCCTTCAATGCCAAATACAGATTGAAGACGGCACAGCAAAATTTCATGGTCAATAGTGTCGAAAGCACTGGACAGGTCCAGCAAAGCAAGGACTGTGATCTTACGCTCGTCCAAAGCACAAAGCAGGTCATTGAATATCTTCAGCAAAGCTGTTTCAGTGCTATGATGGGGACGATATGCAGACTGGAATACACTGAACAGACTATTAGAGTTGACATGCTTTAAAGTTTGAACAAGGACAATTTTCTCAAGAATCTTTGATAGAAATGTAAGATTGGAAACTGGGCGATAGTTTTTCAGTACATTTGGGTCTAAAGATGGTTTCTTCAATAGGGGTTTCACAAGTGCAGTCTTGAAGCTTTCAGGAAAAATACCAGTGGAGAGAGAGTTGTTGATGACTTGTGTAATGGCAGGCAACACTTCATCCAGGCACTCGTACAACAAGGGAGTGGGTATGGGGTCTAACTCACAAGTTTTGGGGGCAGTGTTTGTGATCACTTTTCTGACCTCATCCTCTAGCACAGGTTCGAAGGTTGAGAGAGGTTCTCCACTAAAGCGTTTTTCGGTGAACAAAACTGAAGTGGGCATGAGATCCAGAGAATCACGAATTTCGCGGACCTTATCAACGAAGTAATCTGCAAAAAGCTGAGGCAGCTGGCACGGGGGAAATGTAGTGGGAAGAGGTGATGGAGTCTTCTTCACCATAAGCTTATTGGTCACATTATACAACTCTTGTATAGCGCGACCACCTCCATGGTGGCTTTCTGCAGTAAGGCTGTGACCTTGCCCTGAAGCGCCTCTGCTTTGAGCGGGTTGACTGGGACTCGAGTCCACATTGGAGTGAGTCTCAGCGGAGGGGGTTGTCGGAAGGAGATACGCAGCCCCTCTAAGACAGTGGAGAGGATCCAAAGGTCGTCCGACAGCAGCGACCGCCACTTGTTGCTGTGCAGTGCAAGCCTCCCGCTGACTGGATGGTTGTAAGATGGTTGTACATTGCTTAACGTCTCGACAGCAACAAGACTTTCTCAGGACGTGCTTGCACTGCTTGTGAAAAAAAACCTAAACAGAATATTGAATGTATGTCGCCAGCTGGTCTAATACACTAACTAAACCTAAGACCATTTAGCTACACACATCCAATATCAAGAGCTATAGGCAGCGCAGACAGTAGGGAGAGTTTAAAAAAGGAAAATACAGGTAATGGACCAAGTGTAGACAGAAACACTTGCCCCAGAATAGAGGGGAAAACCCACCCTTTGGGGCTGACCAGGGTGACCCTGGGAACTAAAAAGTAGTTAACCCCACCCAAGTTCCCCAGGGCAGACCTGAATGGGGGACGCCGACTGGAAACCCCAAAGTCATTGGCAGGAGCAGAACCGGGGGAGAGTCATTGGGCCCTAACTCGCCCGGGCCTCCGAGCACTCCTGGGCCGAGAGGCCGCAGTGGCCGGGATGGAGCTTGGGTGACCGAAGAAGGGATGTCCACTGGGCTTGGTGGCATCCATGGCAGCTGGTTGGGAGGCGGGTCTGAAGTTCTGCAGGGCGCGACCCATAGCCTTGCGGGAAGCCTAAAACCGGGGGAGGTCCGCTCTAGGGGCGCTGGGCCACAGGTCCTTGGCCGACTCCCTTACTGCCTGTCAAGTCGGCCCCCAAAAAAGGGGTCCCCCAACCAGAGTTTGGCGGAGCTGTGTCTTGACCGCTGAGGGCATGCCTGTGCAACTCCTCAGGACGCCGTCCTGATGCATAAGGTCGCAGTTCGCTGCCGCCACTAAGGTGTTCGCCGAGGCATAGTACGCCACCCGATTAGCCGCCGCTGCCACCGTGCGGATGTCGCGAAAGCGAGAAGCACTGGAGCGACGGGACTTCTCCTCTGCACACCGTACCACTACCTGCGTCGCTAGCTCGAGGAGTCCGCACATGCCCGGGCATTCTGCATCAAGGTCGCCGTCTTGTCAAGACCAGGGGGCATCCACTTTTGGGCCACCTTCTTGCGCAACCGGTCTGTATCTCCCCCCCGACGTCAAGGGCTGGATTGGGGCAAAGGAAGAACTGGGAATGTCCTGTGTACCACCGCTGTCGGAACCTGACATCCACATCCTCTCGCCACCGGGAGTCAGAGAGAAAACGCTTGTCCCCCAACTTGCCCTGTCGAAGATGGGCATTGAAGGCCTCAGTAAGGTCTCTAAACCTGGGGAACTGAGGGAGTGACTTGAACCTCTTGGCCTGATGGTGCGCATCGACCAGGGCCAAGGCCTTCCTCCTGAGCGGCGGTGACGGCGGGCACACGTCAGACGGCAGGATGCTAGATATCAGTCTAGCCACCTCATCCAAGTTCCTAGATGACTCTGCCCCCGGGGTGCTGTGGGCGCACGGGTGAGCAGGGCGATGGGAGGAACGAGAGCCCAGTCTGTCGCCAGAGGCGAGGGACGACGCTGAGGGTAGAGAGCGCAGGCCAGAGGTGGGACTCGAGGCCAACAAGCGGTAGTCCCAAGAACAGAGTGCTGACGCCGAGCCCTCTGGGTGGAGGCTGAGGGCCTCCTCAGAGTCGGACGTAACCACCCGCCAGGCTGCGGGCGCTTGGCGAGAAGGAGTCTCGCTCCGCAGGGGACACGCAGTGGCCAGGAGGCTGTGTCTAGCGGGGCCATGCTGGTCTCACGGAAGAGTCTGCCTGAGAGGGGGGGCTGGACTCGATGAGGCAAGACCGCCGGCTACGGTACTCATCCGAGACAGCCGGAGGGGAGCTCGCCTGAGGGCCCGCACGCCTGGAGCGAGAGCGATGTACTACCGCACGCGGTACCGTCTGGTGAGGAAAGGCAACGCTGTGGCGGGAATCATGGCGGCCATGGCGGGGTGAGGGGTAACGCCACCTGGAACCTGTGTGCTGGTCTCTGGAGAACGGGCAGCAGACCAGTGAGGTAGGGGCCTGACTGGAGGACAGGCGCCGTGACCCTGAAGTGTTACTAGTCGCCGTAGAGGGTCGAGGCTGTCGGTGGCCCGGGGAGTTGGAGGACACAGGGCGCCGAGAGACTGCAGCTGTCCCAGTAGTGGAGCAACCTGAGGGACGAGACTCGGACAAAGGCCGGTGCTGAACCAGGTGTCGTCTGTCAACTTCTGCCATCCGGTCGCGCTCCCACCTTGAGCTGGGAGAGGAACCCGCACCCCTGTGGCTTCTTCTAGCGGGGAGGGGACGTCACCAGCCTCCACCGACCACACCTTACTTCTGAGCGAGTGGGAAGAGTGGACACAACAGGGCCTGAAAAGGCCTGGATACGGCGAGCGGACGGCCCCACTTAGTCAGATACCGCACGTCTGCGAGGTCCTGGGGGACCGGGAGGCACAGGGGCAGGAAGAGGGTCATCCACCAACTGACCGTCGACTGTGGTGAGGGTGCACGAGCAGGTCCTGGGTGGCAGCCGGCTGGTCCCTCCGGTAGAAGCCCCACAGTTGCGACCACTGCTCCTCCCTCCAGGTGGCACTCGTGTCGCAAGTCCAGGTGGACGAACAGCCGGAACATGGAAGGCACAGCACGTGGGTGTCACTGGGCCATTACACCTCCGATAGGTTTGAACCTGCATACTGCAAATAGAAAGGTGCAGAATACAGCCGACGTACTACACGTGGCCCTTAACGGAACGCACGGCTGCAACCAATAACATGCCACAGGAATGTCATAATATCAACGGGTATTGCCACGGCCTGTCAGCCTGGGACAGCGGCTTGAAGCATTACTCAAGGCCTTACCTTGCCATAGCCAGAGCAAAGAAGAGGCTAGGGAAAAATCCAAGTCACCAGAGCCAAAGAAAGTCAAAGGCCGAACCAGTAGGAAATCCTTCCTCTAGGAAGCTAAGTGTAAGACTGGAGTGGCACCACCGCCCATGTGGCCTTGTAGGAAGTAAGGGAAGGTATCATGGTAGCACCTTACTAAGAGTTGCTTCCCTTGTTGTGTAGGTATACACAAGGGTTGTTAGGATGAAATCAGGAAGCTAAGTGTACCTTCTTAATAGTAATGCCATCGGTAGGTCTTTTGAGGAAATAAATTGTGGCATCACAAAATTTGCAACATTTTGAGGCTATCCATGCCAAATATTAGAGGAAAAACAAACACTGCCCATGCAGAAAATTAGAAGAAAAATACCTGCCGTATAGCAAAGATGGAGACTGCTAGGATTACGTGCTAGATACAATCTAATTATCCTCTTTCTTATCCCTGAATAAACATCACGTGTGTGTGTGTGTGTGTGTGTGTGTGTGTGTGTGTGTGTGTGTGTGTGTGTGTGTGTGTGTGTGTACTTAAAGCTATTTATGATATCATCAACCTAGTCTCAGAGTTTAGTGACCTTTACTGACAACTGACTTATTCCAGAGGTCATTCGGTGTCATAACCCTTTGTGTCTACTTGTCTTATTTGCATCAAAGTTGAAGAAGAATTTAAATTCGGATCGGGAAAAAAAAATCACCAAGGACATTATTTCTATGTTTAAAGCTAGCAGAAAAAAAATCACTTAACCCCAGCCTTCTCTCTAGCTTGACACAGACATACTTTACATACCCGGTAAGGACACTTACTTTCGCGTGTCGTGTTACCACAGAACATAGCTGGATTTTGGCAGGAAACCCTTATAGCCAAGATCGCACTGTCGCTAATAGCACAGATGCTTCACAATACTATGAAAGAGAGAGAGGGGAGATGGGGGGGGGGGGGGAGACGGAGACTGAAAGAAGAGCGATAACTGATGCTACGTGGTGAATGTAGAGTAAAAAGCTAAAGACGCGTTTTATGTAACTGGCCATTTTAGTCTTGGAAGATTACAGCCGGGAAGGTTTAATGTTTGCAACACACTACGAAGTCAAGAAGTCAGCAAGCCCCACTCTGACTTCGCAATCAATCAGTTCCACATGACTTGTGGCAAGAAACCTAACACGTGCACGTCGTGTGTCAAGCCAGACAAAGAAATCAGTCCTTCCTCTAATCCCCTCATCACCAGTGATACCCGATGATCGGCACCAATGGGTACTCGAGTCAAGCGACACGTGTGTTGCCTTTGTGTGATTTACTGACTTGACGTCTTTGCAACCTGTTTAGCCTATCGACCAGATCATTGTGTATATCTACTGTATTAAGCCCCGCAGACAGCGTTAATCATCGCAACCTTTCTTGCCTCTCTTCACACAGACTTTGCTTCCCATCGACTTACGGTTTTCAGGTCGATGCCGAAAGTTTGGAGGAATGCCAAAAATGAACTTTACAAAATTTCTGTAAAATGCCAAATATTTGGTGCCAAATAAAATGCTGAAAAAGTGCATGCAGCGACCAGTATTGTGAAGATCACTGGTGGCTGCATGAACAAGGAGGGGAAAAAATATCATAATGTCCTAAGACTTAAGATAATATAATATTCATATTGCACATCACATAATAATGAGTGTATACTGTGTATAAGAACCTGAAGTCACATCATGAAATTTGGAAGTAGGTGTGTGATCTTGTAAGAAAGATTCAGGTCATGGGTTAAGCACACAACTGATTTGCAGAAAAGGGTCTCATTATGTAACGTATACACAAAAGGTCCTCAAGCCCACATTGGCCCACAGCAGACCAACTTTAACCACCTTGTGCCTACAACTACTGGTACTGCAAGCAGTACCAAAGGCTGCATGTACAAAGGAAGGGGGGGGGGGGGGGGGAGCAAAATTCTCTTGTCTACTTTACTGATCAGTAAAGTGTTCTCACCAAATCTCTACCTTCCTCCCCCTCTTCCACATCATCCATGGGAATAAGGTGACAGTCTCCCAGCGTCAGATCTGTCAATAAAAGACTATTTAGCACACAAAGCAATCAGGTCAAAATGCCCAAACTTGACAGCTGTCCTGTATTACAGTTCAGGAGATTGATCTACCATTGCAGTTCGAAGGTGGTGCCAGAATAGCTTGCTGCTTAGGCACAAAACCATTGTGGCATCAACCTTAAACTTTAACTCACTGTTGTAGTGTGTCAGGGCTGAATATGAGTTCAAAATGTAGAAAGGGAATATCTGGGTTACTGTTAAAGAATAACATAAAAAATGTATTTTTCTCTAAAATGTATTTTTTCGAAAAACTCTCACCGATGGCATTACTAATAGGACGGTACACTTAGCTTAACGATTTCTGCCTAAGCATCCGTTGTGTACACTACACAACCAGGGAGTCGTCTCCAGGGAGTCGTTACCAAGAAACCCTGAGTGGCCTCCCCTGCCTCCCTATCCGGTCACGTGCTTGGCCATATCCCGCCAGTCTTTGCCTTAGCTCACTAGCGGTAAGCGGGGCAGGAGGGAGGGTCCTCCGAGTAATGCCATCGGTAAGTATTTTTCGAAAAAATACATTTAAGAGAAAAATACATTTGTTTTCTCAAAACTCTTACCGATGGCATTACTAATAGGAAGAATAGCGAATAGGAGGAGGGTGCCGCCCACTATGCAATCCCCCAAGCGTTAACCTCGCAAGGAAAAACCGCACCCCCCGTGCGTTAAGTTATCGAGGCCCTTCCATGCGCCCACTCCCGACGATTTCAGCTAGGCATACCTATGGTGCCTGTGGCGCCAGGACGGAGTGCTGCACTGCCGAGATGTCCCCCACTAGGGCCAGGTTGTCACGCTGGCCAGATAGGTCCCATACATAGAAGCTGGTGAACGTGGATTCAGCCCGCGAGCCCACGGCCACCACAATGTTTCTCACTGCGCAGTTGCGGTCAAAGGCGACGCTCACTGCCACTGCTCTGACCTCGTGTGCCCGGATGCGCATCTTCTTTGCTCCCTCTGGGGAGAGTTCTTTGTAGCCAGGACGAGAACGTCTGAGCGGAGATGTCACGTCTGCCCGGAGCCAAGGGCAGGAATAGGTGGGAGCACCCTTGTCTGAGCGGCTTTGTTCTGCGCAGGTATATTCGCAGCGCCCAGACCGGGTCCTGCTGACGGGACTCTCAGGACTGGTCCATTCCCCTGCGAGGGCGGATAGTTAACACTTGGGGCGCATCTGAGGGCGGCCGATTCTTGGCCAGGAAGGCCTGGTCGGTGAGGAGCTGCACCGATCCATCGGACCTGAACTGCAGATAGGCAGGGCGCACCGAGAGCGTGTGTATCTCGTTCACCCTGGATGCTGTTGTGAGGGCCAGCAGGAAGCACGTCTTCCTGGTCAGGTCACTGAACCGTGCCAAGGAAGAGGTTCGAAGCGGTCCAAGTTGAGCCATGTCAGCACCCACGCCAAGTGCACCATCAGGTCTGAGAGGTCCTTGCAGGCCCCCGGATCCGGCCAGCCCAAGTGGCAGTATGTGTCTGCAATCATGACCAAGTAACCTCTGATAGTGATGGGGGCTAGGTTCTGTTGGTTGAAGAGCCACAAAAAAAACTCGGCCAGTTGGGGTGTAGTCATCTCCGTTGGGGAGAGCTGAGAGCTGCAGGGCAGAGCACCAGGACTGCAGGACCCTCCATTTGCCCTTGTAAACGTTTCGGGTAGAAGCTCTGCGGGCCGCTCTGATAGCCTCCACTGCTGCACTCGAGAAACCTCTTGCGGCGAGGGCCTGCCACACAACCTCCAAGCGTGTAGGAGCAGTCGCTATGGGCACAGGTGGTAAAGATTCTGCCTGGGCTGCTTGAGCATCATGCAAGGGGTGGGGAGCCATGGGGGAGGGGGGGGGGCGTGGCCAGGTCCAGGAGGTCGGTGGTCCAGCTCTTGGCCCAACTGAACGGCGCCACCAACAGAAGAACCGCGCTGCAGCCCCTGAGCTTCTGGAGGACTTTGGGTACCAGGATGGACGGAGGGTACGCGTACGCCAGCAGGCCGTCCCACAGGATGGAGAGCGTGTCGACCGCCCAGGCGAGGGGATCCAGAATGGGTGAGACAAAGAGGGTGAGCTGTTTGTTCCACTGTGTGGCAAAGAGGTCGATCATAGGCGTCTACCAGCGCGTAGATTAGCCAGAAGATGTCTGGGTGTAGCGACCACTCCGTGTGGAGAAGCTGGCGATGACATGAGAGGGAGTCCGTGAGGACATTCAGGTGGCCCGGGATGTGCCGCGCTCAAAGAGCAGTGCCGTGATCTCTGCACCACAGGAGGACTTGGTACAAGAGGATGCAGAGAGAGCGTGAGTGTGTCCCACCCTGGTTCTGGATGTAGACTACTACCGTGGCTATGTCAGAGAGCACCAGGTTCGCTTGGTGACAGAAACAAATCTCCCAGGCGACGATGGCGAGCCAAACGGCCTTCAACTCCAGCCAGTTGATGTGTCGGCTCGTGTGGTCCCGTGGCCAGCTGCCCGAGGCTGTGACGAACTCCGGCAGCAGGTGTGCTCCCCAGCCGGAGAGGCTTGCATCCGTGCAGATGGAAAGCTGTGGTGAGGGGGAGACGAGGGGAACCCCCCACGCTAGCCAAGACCGGTCCATCCACCGCCGGAGGTGAGGCCTGACCAACGGAGACACTGGGATCGGGTCCGCCAGATCGCTGGAGGATGGGCGCCAGTGGAGGAGCAGATGTAACTGGACCGGCCGGGAGTACAGCCTGCCAAAGGGCAGGAGGTCTGCCGCTGTGCTGAAGAGTCTCAGAAGTTGGAGTGAGACCCTGGCCGGAACCGCCTCCACATGCGACACTTGGAGCGCCAGCTCTGCTAGCTTCTGAATCCACGCCTCAGGGAGCCGCACCCGGTTGAGGTCAGTGAGGAATTCCATGCCGAGGTGCATAAACCTGCGAGACAGCATGAGGTCTGACTTGCCCAGGTTGACCAAGAAGCTGAGCTGGCGGAGAAGGGTGAGCAGAGCGTCCCTGTCTTTCTGTAGGGCGGCGGTAACGTGGTTCCAGAGGAGCAGATCGTCCAGATAGTTGGAAGTCGGGCTCGAGGACTGTCTGAACCTGGCAACAACCCCGTCGATAATTCTGGTGAAAATCCAAGGGCTGAGGTTGAGACCAAAGGGGAGCGCCCGGAACTGATACACCACTCCGCGAAAAGCGAAGCGCAGATACCATCGGGAGGCTGGGTGCACGTGCAGGTACGCATCCGACAGGTCGAGACGTACCGCAAAGTCCAGGGGTTGGATCAACGCCCTCAGGGCTCTGGCTGTCTCCATCAGGAAGCGCGGTGCCAAAATGTACCTGTTTAGCGCTGAGAGGTCTATGACAGGTCGCCACTTGCCGCCAGGCTTGGGGACGACAAAGAGGCGGCGGCTGTAGAAGGCCGGGGAGTCATGTCGAGAGACCACTTCTGTGGTTGCTTTCCAGAGCAGGGAGACAACCTCGCCTAGAAGAGCATGTGCCTTGAGTGGGTCGCCCAGAACCTGCGTCCAAAGGGGGGAGTGGCGCAGCAGAGGGGGAGACCGAAACAAGATCCGGAGGCCCTCCGAGATGGTCGAGAAGATCGAAGGGTCGTCCGGACACAGTGAGCGCCACGCGCCGCTGTGTAGAGCTAGCCTTCCCAAGAGAGGAGAGTCAGTGGGCCCTACCACGCCCGGGCCTCCGGGCACTTCTGCTGGGGCGGAGAGAGCGCGTGAATGCACGGGAGGTGGGGGGGGGGGGGACGAGCAGTGCCGCATGAGCCTCTGGGGAGGTTGGGGTAGGGTCTGGAGGTCTGCAGGGCGCGACCCATGGCCTTGCGGGCAGCCTGAAAGTGAGAGGAAGAAGAGGCCAAAAGTCCTTAGACGATTCCTTGACCATCTGCCAGGTGTCCCCAAACAGAAGCGAACCACCGAACAGCGCCTGTCGGAGCTGTGTCTTCGTGGACTCGGGAAGGGAGGTGCAGCACCTGAGCAGGACATCTCGACGCCAATAGTTGCAGTTGGCCGCTGCTGCCATGGCGTTTGCCGAGGCATTGTACGCTGCCCGATTCGCTGCCACCGCCACGGAGTGAATGCCGTGTAAAGGCGCCAAGGAGGCCAAATCCCTGGTATCTTCCAGACACCTCAACACGGACTGCGTAGCCAGCTCTAGGAAGCCTGCACAGGCCAAGGCGTTGCGAACCAGGGTCGCCGTCTTGTCCAGTCCACGTGGCAACCGAGTCTGTACGACCCTGCGGCCTCCGGCCTGCAACACCGCCGCCGCATCCACTGCCAGGAGGGGACAGGAGAAAGCTTGCGAGTGGCCTGCATACCACTGTTGGCGGAAACTGATGTCCATACCGGCCGGCCATCTGGTGTCCGCGAAGAAGCCTGTGTCTCCAAAGGGGCCCTAAAGGAGGTGCGCCGAAAATGCCTCCGAGAGGTCCCAGAAGCCGGCAGGCTGAGGGAGGGACTTGATCCGCTTCGCCTGCCAAGGAGCATCTACCATCGCCGAGGCCTTCCTCTTGAGGGGAGGGGACGGGGGGCAAGCATCGGACGGCAGAAAGGATGAAATCAGCCAGGCGGCCTCATCCAGGGAGCGGAGAGTCTGGGGAAGTGGAGCTACTATAGCCGATGGAGAAGAGGGGGGAAGATTGTGTGCCGGGGGGACAGGGAATGAAGATCTTCCGGGTGCAGACTGAGGGCCTCATCGTCGTCCGCAGCGTTCGTCTGTATAGGGAAGCGATGAGCCGAGCCTGAAGGAAGAGCTCAGGAGTCAGGAGACCACTTGCTCCGATGAAAGACGGACCGGGGATGGGGAAAGGGGGGGGGGGGAAGCTGTCACGAGACCGAGGGGAGGAGTCGAGCCTTTTACTTTATGTATAACGTTAAAACCATTAAAGGACACAGGGTCAGAAGTCTTCAGGTAAGTCTCCTGAAGAGATATTACTGAGGGGTTATAGAACTTGACTAAAAGATGTAATTCCTCAAAGTTAGCTTGAAAACCACGACAATTCCACTGAAGCAGAGAGTACATAATTATGTCTTATCTGGGGGTGACCGGACCGGCAATGTCCGCCTTCTGCGTTCCCTGGCTCCTCGTCACCACTGGAGGAGGTTTACTCTCCAGGGGCGAGAGGAGCCGAGGCTCTGCCCCCAACCAAGACGTTGGGGTTTGACATGAGAAGTCTTTGGTGGGGCGCTTCCCTGCCACTGCTGCATTGAAAGTATACACAGAGGTGTTACTAGAGTTTGGGGCAGCCGCAGCTGCACCAGGGCCTTCAACCAGTTTTGGGGCGTCCAGAAAGGACAGCCCCTTCTCCACACGCACCTGCTGAATCTTGCACTCGGATATCCGAGGGCATTTCTTGTCTGAAGCCATATGCGCCCCATGGCAATTCACACACAGGGGGGTGGTTGTGCAGGACTCAGCAGAGTGTCCGGGCATGTCTCTGACTGCGCAGTTGCGGTGGAACGCGACGCTGGTGGCGATCACTCTGACTTCGTGAGCCCGTATCCACATTCTCTTTGCATCCTGTGGGGCAAGATCATTGTAAGCGGAGCATATTGTCCATCGCAACCAGGATGAGATCATCTGGGCGGAAATGTCAGCTCGCCCTGGGGCCAAGGGCAGGAAGAGGTGGAAGCAGCCTCTACGCAGGTAGACTTTAATGCTCGGACCAGGTCCTGCAGTAGTGACGACTGGGACCGGTCGAATCCCGAAAGCAGGTAAAGACTCCACACCTGGGGTGCAGCCAAGGGGAGTCCATTCTTGGCCACGAAGGAAGGGTTGGTCAGAAGCTGAACTGAACCGTCCATCCTGAACTGCATGCCAGCTGGGCCTATGGACAGGGCGTGCAGCTCGCTTACTCTGGCGGCTGTGGCGAGGGCCAGGAGGAAGCAGGTCTTCCTAGTCACGTCCGCGAGGCGAGCGAGGTGAAGGGGCTTGATCCGACTGGCATTCAACCAGGTCAGCACCCAAGGGAGATCCCAGCGTGGAACTAGCAAACGAGTGATCGGGCGCTGGAGTTCGAAGTGGGCCATCAAGTCTGAGAGGTCCTTGTATGCTCCTGGGTCCGGTCAGCCTAAGTGCCAATAAGTGTCCGCCACCATTGAGAGATAACCGCGAATGGTGATCGGGGCCAAGTCCTGTTCACAAAACAGCCACAAGAAAAACTCTGGCCAGCTGAGGCATGGTCAGGGCCATGGGGGCGAGGCGCGGGGCTCGCACCGAAACTGCAGGACCCTGCATTTTCCGTCGTACACCCGAAGGGTGGATGGTCTGTGGGCTGCCGCGATTGCTTCCACTGCTGCATCCGAGCTGTGAGGGCTTGTTGGTGGCGAGGCTCAAGGTCTGTCGTCCACGTCCTGTTCCAACTGAACGGAGTGACGAGCAGAAGGATCGTGCTGCATCCCCGAAGCTTGAGGAGCACCTTGGGCCCTAGTACCGAGGGAGGATAAGCATAGGCCACGAGGCCCTCCCAGGAGACTGACAGAGCGTCCACTGTCCACGCGAGGGTGTCCGGAACGGGGGAGACAATAGCGGGAGCTGCTTGTTCCACCTGTTGGCAAACAGGTTGATCATGGGCATTTCCCAGTGAGCACCGATCATGCAGACAAGGTCCAGCCAGAGGGACCACTCAGTGTGGAGGAGCGGTCCTCGTCGCAAGAGGGCGTCCGTGAGAACATTCAGGTGTCCCAGGATGTCGTGCTCAGAATGCAATCCCGCGATCCCTGCCCCACAGGAAGATCTGGTTAAGTGGCATGCAAAGGGTCGGAGACCATGTGCCGCCTTACTTCTGAATGTAGGCTACCACCATCGAATTGCCAGACAGGATCAGTACTTCCTGGCCGCCGAGCCGCGATTCCCAGCGGATGATCGCCAACCACACCGCCTTCAACTCTAGCCAGTTGATATGTTGGTCTCGAAGTTTCGCCGACCACAGGCATGAGACGGTGCTGAACTCCAGCAGTAAATGGGCCTCACAGTTGTTGAGACTTGCGTCCGTGCAAATGGGGAAGTCGACGGAGGGTTGGAGAGAGGGACTTCTGTTGCCAACCAAGAGCAGTCTGTCCAACGGAGCAGATGCGGCCGGATCAGCAGCGAGACTGGGATCGAGGCTGAGAGATCTCCTGAGGACGGACGCCAGTGGAGCAACACATGTAGCTGTAGCGGTCGAGCGTAAGCCTACCTAAGGGTAACAGGTCTGCCGCTGCACTGATCAGACCCAAGAGCTGGAGCCAGGTCCTGGTCGGGAGCGCATCCGCTAAGGAGACTTGCCATGCCAAGGTCGCCAGTGTCTGGATCCGAGTCTCTGGTAGACGTACCCTGTCGAGATCGGTCAGAAATTTGATGCCCTGGTGGACAACCGGCGAAATGGCACCAGGTCCGACTTTCCCTCAAAAAGGAAGAACCCGAGTCGGTGAAGAAGCGCTAGGTGAGTGTCCCTGTTCGCCTCTAGCGCACCCCACTCGGGTCTGCTCTGGGGGACATGGGCAGGGTTAACTACTATTTAGTTCCCAGGGTCACCCTGGTGAGCCCCACAGGGTGGGTTTTCTCCTCTATTCTGGGGCATGTGTTTCTGTCTACCCTTGGCCCATTCACCTGTATTTGCCTTTTTAAAACTCTCCCTACTGTCTGCGCTGCCTGTAGCTCTTGATATTGGATGTGTGTTGCTAAATGGTCTTAGCTTTATTTAGGCCAGATGTCTTAGGTTTATTTAACGTTTTAGACCGGCTGGCGACATACATTCAATGCTCTGTTTAGTTTTATTTTCACAAGCAGTGCAGGCACGTGCTGAGAAAATCTTGTTGCTGTCGGGATGTTAAGCAATGTACAATCAATCAATTAAAAGCCTCTAGTGCGGCCGTGTCCTGAGTCCTGAGGAGCAGGTCGTGGAGATAGATGGAGGATGAGCTCGAGGAATCCTGCCTAGATGTGGCGACTACGACGTCCACAATCCATGTACGACCCAAGGGCTGAGGATGAGACCGAAGGGTAGGGACCAAACCGATACACGACCCCGCGAAGGCGAATCGCAGGTAACGCCAAGAGGCCAGGTGCAAGGGAACATGCAGGTAAGTGTTGGGAGGAAGCGACTGGCCGCATAGTCCAAGGTTGTACTGCAGCTCGTAAGGCCATTGCCGTTTTCATGCCCGGAGGGGCGACAACAACTTCTTGTTGTTCAGGGCCGAGAGATCGATGCCCGGTCATCACTTGTCGCCGGGCTTTGGAACCACGAAAAGCCGACTGTAGAACGCTGGGGGGTCCTGTCGAGCTACTACTTCCGTGGTGGACTACTGGCGCCACGGGATCATTCCCCGGAAGAGAGTCCGCCTTGCCCTGGTCAACTGGTACCCGTGTCCAGAGCGGTGAGCGAGTCCGCGGAGATGGGATCTGCCACGAGGCCCGAAGTCCTGCCAAGATCGTGTCGAGAATCGCCGGGTCTTCCCGCAGCAGTGAACATCACTCGTCGCTGTGCCTTGCTAGTCCCACGCAGACGGGAGACCCTGCAGGGAGCAAAGTTGAAAGAAGCTCCTGTCCTGGCCCAGGAAAGCCCGGAAGCCAAGGACTGAGGGGGTGGGCATGATGTCTGGGACAGGGAGGTAGTTTGGTAACCGGCCGGGAGGCGGGTCTGAAGCTCCGCAGGGCGTGACCCCTGTCCTAGCGGGAAGCTGGAACCGGGAGGAATCCACATTGGAAGCGCTCGGCCACAGGTCCTTGGCGGAGTCCTGCACCTCTTGCCAGGTAGAGCCAAAGGTGGGGGCTTGCCCAGGGGAGCACGGTGCAGCTGAGCGACGAAGGTCAAGGGTATGCCCGGGCACTCTTCAGTAAGGAGTCCCGTCTCATCAGGTCTCATTTCGCCGCCGCTGCCAAGGAATAGGCTGCGATGTGGTGCACGGTGCGATTCACTGTTATGGCGAGAGAGTGGACGTCCCGCCAATGGTCCTCGTTCTTTCACTCCCAAAACTTCTCCACACTCCTGACCACCGCCTGCGTGGCCAGGTCCAGAAATCCCACACAAGCCAGGGAGTTGCGAATGAGACGCCGTGTTTTCTAGCCCGGGGGGGGGGGGGGGGGGGGGGGGGGGGGGTGGGGGGGTGGTGGGGTGGTGGTGGTGGTGGGTGGGGGGGGGGGGGGGGAACCGACATGCAGGGACCTTGCCTCCAACTTGTAAGCAGGGAGCGGGCTGGGAGCGGGCAGGCGAAGGCTTGAGAGTGTCCTGCGTACCAGGCCTGCCGAAACTTGACATCGACGCCGGACAGCCAACACGTGTCCGAGAAGAACCCTCTGTCACGCAGCTTGCCATGGGACAGGTGGTCATTAAAGGCGTTCATTAGATCTCTAAATCCCGAGGGCTGTGGGAGAGTCTTGAAACGCTTTGCCTGAAGTGGTGCAACGACCGAGGTCGTGGTCTTCCTCTTGGGTGGAGGCGAAGGTGGGCATCCCTCCAAGGGAAGAATAGTAGAGATCACCGCGCTGCCTCGTCTAGAGCTTGCGAAGAGTCAGTCGCACCTGCCATGTCGGACGCGGACGCGCTGCGGGGGTGGGGCTTCCAGAGGGAACATGGCAGACGCCGAGTCCTCCGGATACAGACTGAGGACATCTTCATTCTCCTCCGTGGGTGAGACTGAAACCTCGTCACAACGAGGAGAACCACTGTCCGGAGACCAGTAGGGTCCGTCTGGGGAGCGCTCAGGGGGTCCGCACGGCGAGCAAGAGTCAGGTGAAAGGCGAGCGTAGCGCACCCATTGTCGAGGTCCGGGCACTACTGTAGTGCTGACAGGAGGCCCTGCACGGACGACGAGAGAGGGAAGACGACCCGTACACAGTGCCCACGAGGCCAGCGGGTAGTCGTGGCGCTGAGTGGGGTGAGGGCAAGAACTCCCCCGAAGGCTGGGACGAGAGTGACGCCGTGGGGCGCAAGGGGGCCGGCTCCGGCCGGGAGCCCTGGCTGCGCCGGGAGGAGACCGACGCCGAGGGGAAGGGCTCCTCCCGTAGCGGCAACTGCTCGAGCGCAACTCCGAACTAGGAGGCCTGCGAGTGCTGGGGGTGGCTGACGGACGGTGTCTAGAGGAAGATAGCATAAGCGGGCGTGTCTCCCGCCTGCTCTGTCTCTCGGCCGCCCCTTTCGGAGGACCATGCGAGACTGGCAGAAGTCTCTCGGCCACTCCTTGTGAAGGACCATGCGAGACGGAGTGGACTCTCCCGGCCACCGCTATGAGAGGGCCAACGGGATTGAGTCCGGAGTCCGGCGGGAAGCATGAGGTCGCACGAAGGCACAGAGATTTGGGTGGCGCGGGGGCTAAAGGAGCTTTAATGCTACGCACTGACCTGGCACTGTCCAAAGGCGTGGTAGAATCTTTAGTCCCCGGGTGGCGTCGCTGATAGAACTCACAAGCTGCGACCACTTCCGCTCCTTCCACGTAGCGCCCTGAGAGCGCAGGTACGGGGCGAGGAGCAGCCACAACAGGGTAGACACAGAGTATGCGAGTCCGCTGGCCACTGAAATCCCTTGCATCTCCTGCAGGTGTATAGCTGTGCGCTGCAATATAAAGCAGAAGCCATGAAGCCCCCGCACGGGGCCAACGACGAAAGACCCCGAGCACCGTACTCACAAACCGGTCGAGGGTTAAACCCAGACTGGACAGAAATTCGAAAAATTTCCACGGAATATGCCGACGGCGCCGTAAACAGTCCGTTTACTCGTAGGCATAACCCGAGGCCTTACCTCGCCATCTTCTAGCGACTAGCGAAGCTTGCCCCGTAGTATAGTAGAAGAATAATCCAACAGAGAGGTTGAAGTCAGTGAACCGTTCACGGTGAAGCAAAGAGTACAACTGGAAGGAATACACGGCTCACGTGACCGGATGGAGGGAGGGGAGACTACCTGGTCACTTGGATACAACTCTCTGAGTTATGCCCCTTGTCGTATAGGTACACACAAGGGTGCTTAGGCTGAAATCGGTTAAGGTAAGGAGTATATTCCACATAGTAATGCCATCGGTAATGTATTTTGAGGAAACAAAAGATTAAGCTCAGTGTCATCCAGTGTTATGCGCCCACTAATGACAGTGATGAGGAAGAGAAACAAGAGTTCTACGACCGACTCCAGAGTGCTTAAGAATAAAGCTCAAGTTAAAGAAAAGCTGCACAGAGACAACAAGAAGACAGCGCTATAATGTAGGCCTCCTGAGAGAGACTGGAGTGAGAGAAGAGTTCAAACTGGTGCTGTCCAACCGGTTTCAAGCGCTGCATGAGCTAGTAAATGAAGAGGAAGCGGTAACCACAGAGCAGCAGTGGAAGGCAGTTAGAGAGGCGCTGAACTCAACCTGCGAAGACACTGTAGGCTCAGGAAACACCATCACAAGGACTGGCTGTAGGCACAGACCTTGAAGAAGATAGAAGTGAGGAAGCAGAAGAAAGCAGTTGTCAACAAGAGTCGCACGAGAGCAGCCAAAGCAAGGGCACAGGAGGAATACTCAGAAGCCAACCGCGAGGTGAAGAGGAGTATCAGGGCAAACAAGAGGGCCTACACAGACAGCTTGGCAGCAGGGGCAGACAAGGCAGCAGGCAGCGGCAACATGAAACAGTTTTACATTACCAGAAGATTGTCGGGCAAGTATGGCCATAGAAAGACCAGTAAAAGACAAAGAAGGCAAGCCTATTGCTGACAGAGCAGACCAACTCGACAGATGGGCTGAGTATTTTGAAGAGTTACTGAACAGACCCACCCCACCCGACCCCCCAGACATCCAGCCAGCAGAGACTGACCTACCCATCAGCTGTGACAGACCCAGCCGGAAAGAGATCAGAAGAGCAGTGGCATTTTTGAAGAAGGGCAAAGCAGCAGGGCCAGATGGCATCCCAGCGGAGGCTCTGAAAGCAGATCTAGAGACAACAGTAGAGCTGCTGTACCCACTGTTTGGAAAGATCTGGGAAGAGGAGGTGATGCCGGCTGACTGGGAGGAGGGGTACCTAATCAAGCTTCCCAAGAAAGGCGACCTCAGCAAGTGTTCCAACTACAGAGGAATCACCTTGTTATCAGTACCAGGAAAGGTCTTCAACGCTGAGAGACCAGCAAGCAGGATTCAGGAAAAACCGATCATGTACAGACCAGATCGCCACTCTCCGCATCATCGCGGAACAGTCTCTGGAGTGGAGCTCCCCGCTGTATGTCAACTTTGTGGATTATGAGAAAGCATTTGACACCGTGGACCGAGAGACTTTGTGGAAACTCCTACGACACTACGGTGTACCCACAAGCTCGTCTGCCTGATCAAGAGCAGTTACGATGGCATGACATGTCGTGTGATCCACAAAGGGCAATTCACCAGGGAGCTCCAGGTCAGAACCGGCGTCAGGCAGGCGTGTTTGCTGTCTCCGTTCCTCTTCCTACTGGCCATAGACTGGGTCATGAAGAGGACCACTGAGCAGAGAAGAAGCGGAATACAGTGGACACTGTGGACACAGCTTGATGACCTCGATTTTGCAGACAACGTGGCTTTACTGTCCCACACTCATCAACAAATGCAGGACAAGACCACGAGGCTTGCTGACATCTCATCCCAAGTGGGCCTCACCATCCACAAACAGAAAACAAAGACAATGAGGCTGAACGCAACCAGGGAAGAACCAGTCTTGCTTGCTGGCACCCCGTTGGAGGAGGTGGAGTCCTTCACCTATCTCGGGAGCATCATCGACAAAAAAGGTGGCACTGATGCAGATGTCAGAACACAAATCGGTAAAGCCAGAGCAGCCTTTCTCCAGCTGAAAAAAGTGTGGAGTTCCAGAGAGCTGTCACAACACACCAAAGTCCGGATTTTCAACTCAAACGTAAAAGCAGTTCTCCTATATGGAGCAGAGACTTGGAGGTTGACAAAAACCACAGTCAACAGAGTACAGATCTTCATAAACAGTTGCCTCCGAAGAATCTTGAAAATCCACTGGCCAGAGAAGATCAGCAACATCAGACTCTGGGAGAGAACAGAGCAGATAACAGCAGAGAATGAAATTGGACGAAGAAGATGGGGATGGATTGGTCACAGTCTGAGAAAGCCACTTTCCAGTATCACTAGGCAGGCATTGTCATGGAACCCCCAGGGAAAGAGGAAAAGAGGCAGGCTGAAAAACACCTGGCGTCGAGACCTCCAAGCAGACATCAAGAGACTGGGAACCACCTGGAGTAAAATCGAAGGAGAAGCACAGGACAGGAGTCGCTGGAGGTCTCTCGTCGACGGCCTATACCCTGGGAGGGGTGACAGGCGTAAGTAAGTAAGTAAGTAAGGGGCGACCGAGGTAACTGCCAGTCCCGCTCAGTCCTGTCGGAGCGGGGCCACAAGGCTCCAGTGGACTTGTCTGGACGACGTGTGTCCTCAACCGCATAGCGGGGCAACCGAGGTCACTGCCAGCCAAGCTCAGTCCTGTCGGAGCAGGGGCACCAGGCTCCAGTGGACTTGTCTGGACGACGTGTGTCCTCAACCGCATAACGGGGCGACCGAGGTCACTGCCAGCCCCGCTCAGTCCTGTCAGAGCAGGGGCACCAGGCTCCAGTGGACTTGTCTGAACGATGTGTGTCCTCAACTGCACAGCGGGGCGACTGAGGTCACTGCCAGCCCTGCTCAGACGCATCAGAGGGGGGGGGGGGGGGGGGTAGGAGGGGGGGGGGGACAAATATCCTGTGGGCTTGTCCGGACGAAGACTATCCTGCGACTGAGGTCGCTGCCAGCCCCGCTTGGACGCATCGGAGTGGGGGGGGACAAGGCTCCTGTGGGCTTGTCTGGACAACGCGCGTCCTTAACCACGTAGTGGGGCGACTCAGGTCACTGCCAGCCCCACTTGGATGCATCGGAGTGGGGTGGGGGGTGGGGGGGGGGGGAAGGCTCCTGTGGGCTTGTCAGGACAATGCCTATCCTGCAACCGAGGTCGTCGCCAGCCCCGCTCAGATGCATCGGAGCCGGGGAGGGGGGGGGGGGGGCACGGGTTCTGAGGGCTCTTCTGGACCAGGAGACTATTCAGGCTCACCTGTGTCGGAGCGGGGAGGCAAGGTCCGGGGAACCGGAGGGGTCTGTAGGGCCCGACGCGTGCAAACTCCCATGATGTCTGAGCAGACACGCCTGTGGAGACCTGGAGCGGCAGAAGGCACGGGTGGTGGGGATGACTGCTTCGCCCATGACGGCCGTTCCCACTTATAGAACGCCCACAGCTGAGACCACCGCTCTTTGATCCATGGGGCGCAGGTCTTGCAAGTCCGCCCGGAGGCACAGCCCGAACAAGGCAGGCAGACATTGTGGGTGTCACTGGGCCACTGGGAGTTTCCACACCTGGTGCAGGTCTTCACCTGTGCACTGCCCGTGGGAGCGCCAGGCCTCTTGGAAGAGGCCACGTGTTTATGACCGGTCGCGGACGGAATCCCACGGAGAATGCCGCTGCCAGGGAGAATCACCGGCTGCGAGGCATTAACCGAGGCCTCTTGATTTCCATAGTCAGTCGAAGAAACCCTCAGAAAGGTACAAGCTGCTATGGTAATCCAACCAAAGTAACCTCCACAAAGAGTAATCCAAAATGAAGTCACAGCACCAATACAACCGGTAATCCAACCACACACAGCCAAAGCTATCCTTGAAGGCTGAACACAACCGTTCACGGTGAGCTAAGCGTAAAGACTGGTGGGATACGGCCAAGCACGTGACCAGATAGGGAGGCAGGGGATGCCACTCAGGGTTTCTTGGTAACAACTCCCTGGAGTCGCCTCCCTGGTTGTGTAGTGTACACAACGGATGCTTAGGCTGAAATCGGTAAGCTAAGTGTACCTTCCTATTAGTAATGCCATTGTTAAGAGTTTTGAGAAAACAAATAAACATTAAAATTTATTCATCATGAATTTATGACACAAAATTGGAAATGATGTATGCATTTAATGCAATGATGTGTAACAAGTTATGAAAGCAAAATACAGTGAATTACCATTTGTGTGCTGGTCTGTGATGTTTTTATCTTACAGCTGTATGATGCAAGGGCTCAAATCACAGACCAAAACACAATGTGCTTTTTTTGATTAATGAATATACCTATTTAAATTATTGTTAAAATTTATATACACCACTGCAGCCCATCCAATCCCTGCCTCCACCTTTAACCCATATCATACTGAGGCTAAAAGCTTCAAATTTGTACACTGCCATACGCAAGCTACATTATAGTACTTACAGATAAGGATATAGACCAATGGCTTTAGTTCAAGGGTGGTGCCAGAATAGCTTGGCGCCTAGAGGCGCCAAGCTATTCTGGCACTACCCTTGAACTATTTTAGTCACACTTATTTCACACACTGGTGTATTCCGAATGATAAGGGTTAAAATAGTGCATCATATACCTTTTACTTTCCCTGCCAGTTCATACTGTTTCTGAGGCTGACCGGATCGAGAAGCAATGGCAGTAAATAGACCTCCACACCCCCAGTAGCCAGAGTCATCTGAAAAGAAGAAAAAGGCATTTTGTCTGTAATCTAAGAGGATGAAAATGTTAACACTCTTGAAACATTCAGCCTTAACCCCTTGGCTGTCGGTAACATCTTTTGTCATGATTCGGAATCATTGCAACAAAAACTGCTCCTGACAGCCAAAGGGTTAAGATTGAGAGCTACCCTTTGAAGGCTGTATTATAGTGCAGGAGACACATGGACCATGATGGTTCAATGGGAGTGCCAGAACAGCTTGGCACATTTCCAGGGGCCAAGCTAATATGGCACTACCTTTGAACTATCATGGATAATTGATCTCTTTACTGCGGTGTCCTAAGCCCTTGTATACAGAACCAGTGGATACAGTATACTGCAGAATGCTTTAAATGTGTTAAATAACTACCTGCACAGTGCACAATGATGTTGTTATCAGTTTTGGCATCAACAGGGTGCGTCACATCCCCCATCACGTAGTGGATTGATTTTCCTCCACGTCCCCCCTCCTCCTTGTCTCCCCTTCCTCCCTCATCTTCCAATCCGTCTTCCTCTTCTTCTTCCTCTCCCTCACTGTCCAGTGCAATGTTGGTTGATGTATACTTGTGTTTCTTCCAAAGCTCAATGCTGATGTGAGAAAGCAGAAATAGAGACAAACTGAATCCAGCACATTTACTCATGATTTAGCCCTGATGCACTACAGCAAGAAATAGATCGACCACGATAATCCAAGGGTAGTGCCAGATTAGCTTAGTACAATCAGGCGCCAAGCTAATGTGGCACTACCCTTGAATTATCATAGTCAATCCATCTCCTGAAACTGGTACATAGTTGTTAGGTGACACCTCTAAAATTTGGGAAATGCGGCTTTGGGATTCACCCCATTGTGTGTGAAGCAGCTGTTGACAGCTCTGGTAGATACATGCACATGGGGTTCACCCCATTGTGTGAAGCAGTCAATGCTGTTTACAGCTCTGGTAGATACATGCACATGGGGTTCATACAGTACTGCAGGTTGCATACACAAGGGGGTTAGTAAAGACTAACTGCAAGACATGGACTGACCATGACACGAGACGATCATGAGTAGCTAGCTCCTGCAGAGATATCACGCTTATCAGGCATTATTCTGTCATTCAAGAAACATCATCAAAAGTTTGCATTTAGTGTTTAGCGCAAAATTCCAAAAAGTCAGTCCCTCAGTTCTAGGAAGAAAAGGCTTTAAATTCTCACATAATAATATGAACAGAACATAAATTGAGGCAAAAAACCCTGCAAATTAAGCATGACATTTCAATGATGTTAACCGTAGATCCCAAAGGTCCTTAGGCTGACGCCAGTTTTGGTTTTGGTTGTTTCGCACACAGTTTGCAGTGGTCAAATAAGGTCAATGTTTACCCAAGGACATTTTGCACAGCAGCCTAAAAGTCAAAATGCATGATGTCTGACTGTCACAGAAGTGACTTAGATTAGTCTTGTAGGTATAATAATGTCTCAGATTAGAGCAGGGCTCCCGTTTTAGTGCATCTGTGTGTCTATGACACACCAAAACTCAAAATCATGTACTGAAAATGTTACGAAGGGGTAGGTAGATGCACTATAATTCAGCGCATCTGAGTCTGAGATGCGCTATGCTTGCGTCACAGTGCATACCTTAACAGTGTCAATTGTTCTGTTATTAGTGATGAGTTGGATCGCTTAGTCGCAGGTGCGTTCAGACTTGACTGACTCCAAGGTCCATGCAAGTATAACTGGACGGGCAATCTGTTAGTTTACGAGTGTCAGTATATCATCACACTGCATGTTGAACTTATTACTTGCTGTGACGTCCGCCATTCATACTATTATGGGATACGGCATCGTTTTGCGATGACTTCCGATTTTGAGCTGTGTAAAGTTGTGGAAAATGGTGCTTAACATCACATGCCAAAAGACATGTTAATTTCAGTCTGGTGCCAGATATACACAAAGTTCCACGACACAGGTCTAAATTTGGTTTTCATCACTCATTTTTGGTGTGCATTTCGAGCAAGTTTTCGCTTTAGCAAGCCGGCCATGTACTGCCTTCGTCAGTGGACCAACCTGACCACATGCCCTCACTTTGGTTGGGGGTTCTGTGGCTTTACGTGTTTGTTGGTATTTATTTTTGTTGATATTTATTGCTTTTCTGGATGTCATTTGTCATATCTTTGTTTTCCAGTGTGCATGTTATTTCACGTCCTGTTGTCTGTTAGGTATTAGACTGCTTAGTGTTGTTCACTGGATATCAGTTATTTAACATTGTTTTGCTGTTCACTGCAGTCTTTTTCATCGGTTGTTGATGGTAGATTATTCTGGCATTGTTTCGCCATTGATTTCATTGTTGGGAGAGGGCAGGATTTGTAGTTTTCTTTCCCCTACGGCTGAGATTGATTTGTCCTGTGAAAGGATTGTGTGTCTTTGAAGACCTCGTTATGACATCTCTAGGCAATGGGTTGTATCTGAACAACCACATTACGTTCCTCTTGTTGCAATAGTAGATTATTCTAAAATTGTTTTGCTGTTCGTTGTGTTTGTTGGGAGGTGGTTTGGATGTGTAGTTTTCTTTCCCCTGCGGTTTAGTTTGGTTTGACGTTAAATAACTGTGTGTCTTTTGGAGATGAGTAAACAAATTTAAAGAAGAGAGGGAAAGAGAGCGACATGAGTTAATATATTTAAAAAAACATACAAATGATGCAGTTTTCTTAAATCATTTTTCTGACCCTTTATTAGCCGAGATGGGGGTCTGTGTATACCCTCTAAAATTTACACCTGGGGGTGTACAGACCCTTCAAGCTGTTGCGAAAACTGGAGCCCTGTTAGATTTTTTGTGTAAGATTGACAGTTATTTTTTTGCTTAGTAGTACATGTAGTTTCTCTCACCATCTGGGGTATTCGTGTAGAATTCAGGTTACTAGTGGGATTTATACCAGTTTTCGTCAGCATGGGTTGAAACCAGGTGGCGTCATGGTGTGTAGGGTCCATGGTATGCATAGCTCCTTTGGTTAACTATTCTTTTCTTCATATTATTTCGTAGGTTTGTCCCTTTTATTTTCACCTTTTTTTTTAACTCATTGTTTAATTCTTTGCATGGCAATGGCGTAACTAATATTTTATTTTCATAACAAAGTCTATTTTGGTTTCTTTATTTCATCATTTTCCTTTTATTCATTTTTGTTTGTTTGTCTCTCACTGACATACCCTTGGCTATGCGCCTCACTAACTTGACATTTGTCAGGTTTGTGACACTGACAAAAAGAAAAGAAACTGGATGTGTACACACCATTTTCTTTCTTTCTCCTCTGCTGCTTTTTTAGCTCTCTTCTCTGCTGCCTCCTGCCTCTGTGAAAAACATGTAAAAATACAAAATAATATACATTTCTGATTCCTTCACCGCTCCCCCCCCCCCCCCTCCCCCTGTGCATGCTACCACCAGTACTGTTTACAGGACTGGTGGCAACATGCACGATGAAGTCAATGAAATCAAACACAGATTGCAGATAAGGGTAAGAATGATAAAGTAATAATACCCATCATTATACAGGTCCTTCACCCAATTCTATGAATCAGCTCAATGTTATGTTTGTGGTTGTGTTATTTTTTTAGGGCATGTGTGTGTTAATCATAGGAAAGATCTTATGTTCAGTTGAGTTATTTTAGATCAGAATCACATACCTTGTTAGTATGATTTGTTTTCTTTTGCATGGAGAATTGCGATCAGTTCTTGTTGTGTAGCTAGAAGTTTGCTAAATTGTTACGAAGTCCAACCTACATTTTTGCCAGAAGGTTTGGGAATGGGCGCGATTATTCTAGTGACCTCAAATATGATGTCAAAGTTGTGTAGTACACATGTTGACTACAGTTCACAACAGTTATGGAATGCACCTAGATGTTAGGGGAAGATTGTAGACTGATCTAGATCGTTCTTTTTAATGAATATTAATGTGTTTAGGTTACGGTTTTTTTCTGATTCGTTGAGTTGTGTAACTTGCTGGATTGTTCTGGAAATCTGTAATAGTATAAAAAAAAAAAGAGTGTTAGGAAATATGTGTGTGCATTGTATGGGAGACGCAGTGTATCAAAACTGCGGATGCATTGTATGAGACAGTGTATCAACGTGTGGATGCATTTGTGGATGCATTGTGCTGAAATTGCATTGTGAGAATAACGTATTGTTGGAACTGTTACTCCAGTGTAGTCTACAACCTTGTGCCACGTGTGACAAGTTGCAGCTGAGTGAAATTTCTTTACAAGAACCCTATGTGAGTGCGTCTGGCGTGATTGCATCATACTACTACAACGACTACCATGGAACACTCAAAATGCTGTAACTAAGCCCGGCCAACATGCACTCAAGTGAAACACATGCATTCACTGTGAACACAAAGCACAGTAAACACAGGACAAATACAGGCCATTCACATGATGCAAAAAGGTCCTCCTCTCAGCTACTGAAATTTTGGTCATGTTTTTTTCAGGCATGCTGCAGAGGCTATGATGATTTTCCCTGAAACCTACGCTGGGTGTCCATGGAGCCACATAAGTAGCATGCCCAACAGGCATGCTACAGAGGCTATGATAGTTTTCCAGTCTTGCGGAAATCTGCGAAATCATGGAAAAGTAGCATGCCTGTATATTTGAATTTAATAAATTGGCCTGAAACCAGTACCAAAGTGGGGGAAGAAGAAGAGCTGGAGTATGCAGATGTATGCTTGATAATAGTAACATCAGCAGAAGACAAATATGTGAAGCATCCAAAAGCAAAATGTATGTGAAATGAATTTTTCTCTAAAAAGTATTTTTTCGAAAAATACTTACCGATGACATTACTGTTAGGGACGTGTCTTAGCTAGCACAATTTTCGCCAAAATTGGTTGTGGACCTGTAAGGCAGGGGAGGCAACAAGGGGCGCTCTATCCTAGGCCATATCCCAAGTAGCCTCCCTTCCATCCCCATCCAGGCAATCGCTCACCGGATTCCCGCCAGTCTGTTTACTTAGCTGACTAGCGGCAAGCGGGGCAGTTGGGAGGGTCCTTCGAGTAATGTCATCGGTAAGTATTTTTCCCAAAAATACATTTTAGAGAAAAATGTATTTTTCTTTAAAATGAATTTTTGTGAAAAATACTTACCGATGGTATTACTAATAGGAAAAAGGTTCTTAGCTAGACTAATTTTAGACAAAATTTGTTGTGTACGTATCAGGCCGTGTTGGCAGGTAGGCGGTAACCCGAGTAACCTCCCTTCCATCTCATCCGCGCATGCGCCCAGCGGAAGCTCACCAGTCAGTTTCTTAGCAGACCAGCGGCAAGCGGGGCAGGTGGGAGGGACCTTCAAGTAATACCATCGGTAAGTATTTTTCGAAAAAAAATTCATTTTAAAGAAAAATACATTTGCTTCCTCAAAACACATTACCGATGGTATTACTAATAGGAAGAATCCTGAAGAGGAGGCGGGTGCCGCTATAACACCCCTAACCCACCCCCTAGAGACTACTAGAACCACCCTCCGTAAGCAACCTCCTGCTAATTTTAGCAAAGATACTTACGGCGCCTTGGGCGCCGAGAGGGAGTGTTGCGCCGCCACGATGTCCCCCACCAGCGAAAGGTTCTGGCGCTGGTCGGAGAGGTCCCTCAGGTAGAAGCGGGCGAAGGTAGTCTCCGCACACCAACCCACAGCTGCCACAATGTCCTTGACAGCACAGTTTCGGTCGAATGCGAGGCTCGTGGCCATGGCTCTGACCTCGTGCGCCCTGATACTCATACGCTTGGCGGTGTCAGGGGAGAGGTCTTAGTATCATCCATCGGAGCCAGGAGGAGATCATCTGGGCTGAGATGTCATTTCTACCTGGGGACAAAGGGAAGAAAAGGCGGGTGTGTCCCCTGCGGAGCAGCTTGGTCCAACGCAGGTACACACGTAAAGCCCTCACTGGGTCCTGTTGTCTGGACTCACGGGAGGAGCCTGGGTCCCTCAATGGATGAATGGTGACCAACTGCGGGGCAGCCAAAGGAGATCGGGTTTTGGCGAGAAAAGCCGGGTCGGGCAGCAGTTGAACCGAGCCCTCAGTCCGGAACTGCAAACAAGCGGGGCCTGCAGAAAGGGCGTGCAGCTCGCCGACCCTAGAGGCAGACGCAAGGGCCAACAGAAAGCAGGTCTTGCACGTCACATCCGGTAGTCTCGCCAGCTGGATCGGTTCGAAGCGGTCGGAGTTGAGCCAAGTAAGGATGCAAGGCAGATCCCATCGCGGCACCAGGGAGCAAAGGGTGGGACGTTGCAGACCGAAGTGGGCCATGAGGTCAGCGAGGTCCTTGCAGGAACCCGGGTTGGGTCATCCCAAATGTCGGTACATGTCCGCGATCATGGCCAGGTAGCCGCGGATGGTGATGGGCGCTAACCGCTGGTCATTGAACAGCCAGAGGAAGAAATCCACCAGCTGAGGAACCGTCAAATCGATGCGGGAGAGGTGTATGTCGTCACACCAGGAGCAGAGGACTCTCCACTTGCCTTCGTAAACTCGTCTGGTCGAGTTTCTGCGGGCTGTAGTGATCGCGTCCGCTGCCACACCTGAGAAGCCTCTAGCGGCGAGGGCTTGCCGGACAACCTCCAGGCGTGGAGGACATTCGGGGCACGGCCTGACGTGGTTGCTTGAGCATCATGTGTGAGGTGGGAAGCGGCAGCAGAGGGGCCGTGGCAAGGTTCAGGTCAGTCGTACACGACTTGGTCCAGCAGAACGGAGCCACCAGGAACAGGATCGCATTGCACCCTCTGAGCTTGAGTAGGGCCTTGGGGACGAGCATAGGCGACCAGACCGTCCCACGGGATGGAGAAGGCGTCGACTGCCCAGGCAAGAGGGTCTGGAATTGGCGAGACGAAGAGAGGGAGCTGGCGATTCCATCTCGTCGCGAACAGGTCGATCATGGGTGTCTCCCAGGCAGCGCCGATCATCCGAAAAATGTCTGGACGCAGCGACCATTCGGTATGGAGAAGCTGACCGCGTCGGGAGAGGGAGTCGGCTAGAACATTCAGATGACCCGGAATGTTCCGCGCGTGGAGGGTGATGTCCCGATCTTTGCACCACCGCAGCACCTGGTAGAGGAGGATGCTGAGGGAGGGAGAGCGGGTCCCGCCCTGCTTCTGGATGTAGGCGACGACTGTGGAATTGTCCGAAAGCACCAGTATCTCCTGATGTGTTAGATGGGATTCCCAAGCAAGGAGGGCTTGCCAGACCGCCTTCAGCTCCAGCCAGTTGATGTGTTCAGTCAGCAAATCCAGGGGACACAGGCCGGAGGCAGTCGCGAACGACGGAAGCAGGTGTGCGGCCCAACCGGTGAGGCTGGCATCGACGCAGAGGGAAAGTGTGGGAGGCGGCGAGTAAAGGGGAACTCCCATCGCGAGCCAGGTTGGATCCGCCCAGCGAAGGAGATGAGGACGGAGTATCGGTGGGACCGGAACTGGGGCCTCGAGGTTGGACGTCGAAGGTCACCAGTGAAGGAGGAGGTGTAGCTGCAGCGGGCAGGAGAAGAGACGTCCTAAGGGGAGCAGATCTGCTGCTGCACTCAACAGTCCCAGAAGCTGAAGCCACTGCCTGGCGGGGATCGCCATCTTCTGGGACACCTGCCGCGCTAGATTCGCCAACTTCTGGATGCGTTGCTCCGGAAGCCGGACATTGTTGAGGTCGGTGCAGAACTCCATCCCTGGGTGCACGAAGTGGCGCGACAGTATGAGGTCGGACTTGCCCATGTTGACCAGGAAGCCCAGTGTCTCGAGGAGCAGGAGCAGGGCATCTCGATCTTCCTTTAAGGCGGACTCGGCCCGGTTCCTCAACAGCAGGTCATCCAGGTAGTTCGACGTGGGGCTCGAGGACGTTCGTCGGGCTCTGGCTACCACTGCGTCCATGATGCGAGTGAAGACCCAAGGACTTAGGTTGAGGCCGAAGGGAAGCGCGCGGAACTGGTAGACCACACCCTCAAAGGCGAAACGTAAATAACGTCTGGAGGCTGGGTGCATGGGAACGTGAAGATACGCATCTGAAAGGTCCAGGCTGACGGCAAAGTCCATAGGCTGCACCGTGGAACAAAGGGCCCGGGCGGTCTGCATGCGAAAGTACGGTGCGACGATGAACTTGTTGAGCGCGGAGAGGTCGATAATGGGACGCTACTTGCCGCCCGGCTTGGGCACTACGAAGAGCCGGCTGTAGAAAGATGGGGAGTCGTGTCAGGTCACCACCTCTGTGTTGGCCTTCCGAAGTAAGGCAGCTACCTCGCTGCGCAGGGCGTCTGCTTTTAGCTGGTCTGTCGGGACCAAGGTCCACACCGGCGAACGGCGCAAGGGGGGCGGGGACCGAAAGGAGATCAGAAGTCCCTGGGAGATGGTCGCGAGAATCCAAGGGTTGTCCGGTAGCAGCGACCGCCATGCGTCGCTGCGAAGAGCGAGCCTCCCGCCGACAGGAGACCCCGAAGCGGTTGGCGGGGGCCAAAGGACGAGACAGTCAGTGGGCCCTGCCCCGCCCAGGGCATCAGGCAGGCTTTGGCCAGGTCCTCGGAGGGGGGGCAGAAGCGGAGCCGGCGAGAGGACGGGCGCGAGGGAAAGTCAGAGGTCTGGGGGGTTAGACGTCCACCTCTGTTGAAAGGACGAGCGGCGGGTCTAGCAGATCGCGGGGCGTGACTCAGGGCCCTGCTGGCTGGCTGAAAGGGGGCTGGAACGGAGCGGCTGGGCCAGATGTCCTTATTAGCTTCCTTGACTGCAAGCCACGTAGGACCGAAGAGGAGGACTCCCCCGAGGGGCACCTGACGAAGTTGCAGCTTCATGTCGTCAGGGAGATGGCAGGAGTTAAGTAGGGCATCCCGACGCAGCAGGTCACAGTTGGCGGCGGCCGCCATGGCGTTGACACAGGTGTGGTAAGCGGCGCGGTTACCCGAGACCGCCAGGGCGAACAGATCACCCAAGAGCGGTGAGAGTGACGGATGCCACGCATCTTCGACACGGCGACCGATGGCTTGCGTCAGTAGGTCCATGAATCCTGCCTAGGCCAGAGCATTACGGATGAGGGTCGCTGTCTGATCCACTCCGGGGAGGAACCTCCGTCGCGCGGGAGCAGCTATCAAGGACAGGGCTGGGGGTCTGGTTTCGGCAGGGGGCAGGCGAAGCTCTATGTATGGCCGGCATACCAGGACTGCCGAAAGGAAATATCCAAATCTGTCGGCCACCTGGCGTCCAAGAAGAATCCGGAGGAGCCAAAGGAGCCCTGCGTGAGATGTGCGGAGAAAGCGTCCCATAAGTTGCGGAAGCCCGGTGGTTGGGGTAGAGACTTGAACCTCTTGGACTGGCCTCCGCGCCAACAAAGGCCCAAGCTTTCCTCTTAAGCAGGGGGGGGGGGGGGCAGTCCTCCACCGGGAGGCAAGGCGCGCCACCTCGTCTAGGGCGCGGAGGGTCTCTAACCTATGTCCGATGCAGGACAGACGTAAGTCTTCATCAGTGTAAGAAGGACCGTACCGTGAGGGGTTGTCATCTCGAAGGAGAGCAGACACCGAGTCCTCAGGGGCTAAACTGAGGGCGTCGTCCTCTACACGTGAAGTGCGGGGGGGGGGGGGGGGGGGGGGGGGGGAGGCTCCGCTGCCTGACGGCAGGCAAGGACTACGTCCATGGTGTCCCTGGGAGAGGTCGTCGCCCTTGGGGGAGACCACCCCCCAGAGGAGTGGTGCTGCGCGGGGCGAATCAGCGAAGGTACCCGTGAAGAATTCCGCGGTGAGCTCGAGGCACGTCGACGTGACCTGCTGTCCCAGGAGAGCGGCTCTGGCGGGGTGAGCGGGAACGCCTGGAGAGGGAGCGTCGCCAAGGGTGGTGTCTAAACGTGGATGCCGAACGCCGAGAGCGGCGCGGCGAGGACGGGGAAGCCATACGCGTGGTCGGTCTCGAGTCCGGAGGGCGCGTCATGGTAGGACGAACCACTGGTGGCGGGTCGTAACTGGAGCTCGCCCGCCAGGGCCAGCTAGCAACTGAGACGCTGGAAGCAGTCCGTCGGCGAGGTGACCTGTCTCTCGAGCGCGAATGGAGGCGAGTAGCGTGGACCCGCTCTGATCGTGGATGGTACTCATGGTCTCGACGTGACGCAGTGCGTCGTCTACTGCTTTCTGTGGAAGAGCGGGAGAGCGTCCGGCGCGCCTGCTCGTCTGGGCGCGGTCCCCGAACATCCTGTCTGGAGTGCTGACCTCTTGCCTTAGGAGTGCGTGGCGGGCGAGGCTCCACAACCTGGTAAGCAGCACTCGTTGGGTCTGTGACGGCTATCGGCGCTGGAGCCTGCTCTCGTCTCTTATCTTGCGCCGAAACAGGCGGCATAACTGGGCAGAGACCACTCGGCAGGACTGTGGTGGCTGCCGGCGCTAGAGCTCGGGCTCGCAGCCTAAGCCGCAGCGTTGAAGGCTCTACAACCTGGTAAGGGCCACTCGTCGGGTCTGTGGGGTTTACCGATGTTGGATCCCTGTCCCGTGTTGGATCCCTGTCCCGTGAAAGGGTCTTGACTCGAGGCCTAGCACGCAGCGCTCGAGGTTCCGGAACCAGGCAGGGACCACTCGACGGGACTGTGGTGGCTGCCGGCGCTAGAGCTTGGGCTCGCGGCCTAAGCCGCGGCGTTGAAGGCTCTACAACCTGGTAAGGGCCACTTGTCGGGTCTGTGGGGCTTACCGGTGTTGGACCCCTTTCCCGTGCTGGCATCGGCTGTTCGCGGTGGTAGAAGCTCCATAGCTGGGTCCACTGTTCTTCCAGCCAGGGGGCGCAGACCAGGCACGGGTGAGTAGAGGTACAGGCGGAACAGGGTAGGCAAATAGCATGTCCATCACTAGGCCATTGGAACTGTCCACATCGTGTGCAGGTGCGGACTTGCTAACTGCAAAACATAGTGCGCAATAAAAAACGAGCGTGCCCCCGCGGGCCAGCAATACGAGTCCGCGAACGAATGAAGTGAAGTTAGTTATTTGGGTTTAACGCCGAGCAGGCAACTAAGGCCATCTCACGGCGGGAAGGGTAAAAATCTGGTCAGCCAGACTAAAAGATAGGTCTTAAGACATGATGTAAATATACCTTAAAAATATGTCAGGCTAAAATGTCGCACAAGTCTTTAAAGAAAACATCGAAAGACTCTCAAAAAGGTCAAAATAATAGAAACATCATAATATTGTGTCTTTGTTTGATATATAATTTCGGGCCCTGCAATACTACATCATGACTGGTGCTTCTTTTTGATGACTTTTGGGAATTGTTGTGCTGTGGCTGTTAATTGGATACTCAGTAGTTTCCCTCCGCCGTCAGTGCAATGCTAGTTTATACACGCTGGCTGATTTTTGTTAGTGCCATTGGCCGGGAATTCGAATCTCAGAAGAACAGCGCGCATTATGCTGTGGCAAAGAACCAACGTGCTTTTCTCCCATTTCAAGCATCTCAGGAGTGGCTCTTCCCACGCCACGCGCAACATCACTGCCTGAGGAGTAGCGTGAGTGTGCGCAGCGATGGAGTGCCGGCAGGCTTCGGGCCCCACATTCCACAGAGTGACGTGATGACGGACACCTCCCCAACACAGTGACTGTATTTCTTACAACACTGACTTAACAGCGTGTGGATGTGTGTACTGTGCTTTAGAAACAATTTTGGACAGCTTTTACGTTAATATTGTAGTCATTACTATTTATTGCTGAAAAATAAGTAGGTGTGAAATTATATATTAGTTAAGTTATAACATGATTAAGGTGGTGACTGTTTATGCCGGAGCGAATGTCTAATAGCCGGCGCTGTTCTTATAGCGACGGGCCCCCAGGTAGCAACTGTGAAAGTATAATTCGTCTTTTTGTTTTGTTGATGCGTATTTCTCATTTGTGTAACTAGTCTCAGCCAAGCAGAAAGTTTAAAAACATTATATTATGTGTTTAAGAGATACTATGATAGGGCTGTCCTTAGTTTGCTTTGTGTTAGGGAGGTTCAGGTCGGGTTGGGGCCGCTGGCGCCGGCCATGAGACGCCTTGGCGACGGGCTTCACCCGTCCCGAGCCACTGTCCATTTCAGTGTTGTGTGTGAACTGTTGTGTGAGTGCGGGTGATTGCGAGTTGCACCTGAGGTGGCGAAACAAATTTTCCTGTACGTGTCAACATGTATTTGGAACAATAAAGTTGATTCGATATCTATAAACGAATGAATGAAGTGAAGTGCACGGCGTATGCCTACGCCCGGCGCTCTACCCCTCCCCTTGAGCGCTGGATGGAGGCAATCACCGACGTTTTACCTTGTCATAATGACGAACAGGGGAACCCACAAACGTCGCCGACCAACCAGTGCCCGCGGCGAAGCCCGACAGTAATGGCGGTGAAGGCCGGCTCGACCCAGTCCACAGTCCGTGAGTGGAGACGACGCCGTCTACAACAACCGGTCCCCGAAGCAGGAAACACCACCGAAACACACAGGAAGCGTTCAAGCCTAACATGTGGCACGCGGAGGCTAGCAGCAGGGCGAAGCTGAAGGTTAGTACACAGGGAAGGCGCAACACGCTACGGCCCGACCGGCCACAAGCGAGTGAGCACAGTCCACAAGGCGTCGCTGTCTCGCCAGGTCAAATGCACAAACACCGACGAGGAAAGCAGAGGAAAGCAAAGGAAAGCGTCCAAAAGAAAGCGTCCAAGCCTAACTCAAGGCGCAGCTTAGAAAAACACCTCCAAAGAAACTCTAGGGTTCCCACAACCAAGTATACACAGTCCAAGCTAGAGACACTGTCGTACACAACCTATCATTGTCTAGCAAAGAAACTGACTGGTGAGCTTCCGCTGGGCGCATGCGCGGATGAGATGGAAGGGAGGCTACTCGGGTTACCGCCTAGGCTATGGCGCCCCTCACCTGCCAACATGGCCTGATACGTACACAACAAATTTTGCCTAAAATTAGTCTAGCTAAGAACCTTTTCCTATTAGTAATCCCATCGGTAATGTGTTTTGAGGAAACAAATTCATTTGTTTCCTCAAAATACATTACCGATGACATTACTGTTAGGGAGAATAGCGAATAGGAGGTGGGTTCCGCGTAGGACACCACTAACCCCTGCATACCGTCAACGAGACCCGCCCTCCCTGGAGCAACCTCCCGACAATTTTAGCTAAGAAATACTGACGGCACCTGGGGTGCCGGGAGGGAGTGTTGCACCGCTGCGATATCTCCCACCAGCGACAGGTTCTCGCGCTGGCTGGAGAGGTCCCTCAGGTAGAATCAGGCGAAGGTCGACTCTGTTCGCCCGCCCACGGCCACCACAATCTTTGATGGCGCAATTACATTCGAAAGCGAGGCTTGCGGCCATGGCTCTGACCTCGTGCGCCCTGATGTTCATTCGTTTGGCTGCATCAGGGGCGAGGTCCTGGTAGGCGGAGCATATCACCCCTCGGAGCTAGGAGGATATTGTCTGGGCCGAGATGTCAGTTCTACCTGGGGACAGAGGGAGGAATAGGCGTGTGCGTCCCCTGCATAGTGGCTTGGTCCGCCGCAGGTACACACATAAGGCCCTCGCCAGGTCCTGCTGTCTGGTCTCTCGGGCAGAGTTAGAATCCCTCAAGGGTCGAATGAAGATCACCCGTGGGGCGGCCAAGGGAGACTGGGTCTTGGCTAGGAAAGCCGGGTCGGTCAGTAGGTGCACAGAGCCATCCGTCCGGAACTGTAAGCAGGAGGGGTGTGTTGAAAGAGCGTGTAGCTTGCTGACCCTGGAAGTCGAGGCAAGGGCCAGTAGGAAGCAGGTCTTCCGCATCACGTCGGCCAACCGCACCAAACGGAGTGGTTCGAAGCGGTCTGAGTTGGGCCACGTGAGCACCCAGGGTAGGTCCCATCTTAAAATCAGCGAGCGATGGGCAGGACGTTCTAGACCAAAGTGGGCCATGGGGTCGGCGAGGTCTTTGCAGGCACCAGGATCCGGCCGGCCCAAATGGCGGTAAGTGGCAGCCCCTAATGGTGATTGGCGCCAAAAGCTGGTCGGTGAAAAGCCAGAGGAAGAACTCCGCCAGTTGCAGGACCATCAGATCCATGGGGGAGAGGCGCATGTCGTCACACTAGTCGCACAGGACTCGCTACTTTCCCTCGTAAACTCGTCTGGTTGAGGGTCTGCGGACTGTAGCGATAGCTTCCACTGCTGCTCTTGAGAAGCCTCTAGAGGTGAGGGCTTGCCGGACAACCTCCAGGCGTGGAGGAAGAGACGCTCGTGACACGGAAGGTACAGCGCCTGCCGTGGTTGCTTGAGCATCATGCAAGGGGTGGGGAGCTGCAGGGGGGGGGGGGGGGGGCCCGTGGCGAGGTTCAGTAGGTCGGTAGTCCATGACTTGGTCCCGCAGAACGGAGCCACCAGGAACAGGATCGCAATGCAATCCCTGAGCTTGAGCAGGACCTTGGGGACAAGCACCGCAGGCGGGTAAGCGTACGCGACGAGGCTGTCCCAGGGAATGGAGAGAGCGTTGACAGCCCAGGCTAGCGGGTCCGGAATGGGGGAGATGAAGAAGAGCTGTCGATTCCACCTCGTCGCGCAGATCATCTGAAAGATGTCCGGCCGGAGTGCCCACTCGGTGTGGAGAAGCTGGCTGCGTCACGATAGGGAGTCGGCTAGTACATTCAGATGGCCCGGGATGTGTCTTGCTCGGAGAGAGATGCCTCGATCTTCGCACCACCGGAGCACCTGGTAGAGGAGGATGCAGAGTGAAGAGGATCGCGTCCCGCCCTGCTCCTGGATGTAAGACTAGAGTGGAGTTGTCCAAGAGGACGAGAAGCTCCTGGTGTCCCATACGAGATTCCCACGCAATGAGGGCTTGCCAGACCGCTTTCAGCTCCAACCAGTTGATGTGCTGGGCCACGAGGTCTGGGGGCCAGACGCCGGAGGTTGTGGAGAACGTCGGCATCAGGTGCGCGCCCCAGCCGGAGAGACTTGCGCTGACACAAAGGGATAGCCGGGGAGTAGAGGGAAACTCCCGGCGTGAGCCAGTCGGGATCCACCCAACGAAGCAGAAGAGGATGTAGCATCGGTAACACCGGAACCGGAGACTCGAGGTCGCCTGTCGAGGGTCGCCAGTGAAGAAGCAGATGCAGCTGAAGCAGTAGAGACGACCGAGGGGGAGCAGGTCCGCTGCCGCACTCATCAGACCCAGTAGCTGAAGCCGCATCCTGGTGGGGATTGCGTCCTCTTGAGACACCTGCCTCGCTAGGTTTGCCAACTTCTGAATACGTTGCTCCGGAAGCCTCACTTCGTTGAGATCGGCGCGAAATTCCATCCCAAGGTGAATGAAGCGGCGAGACGGCACGAGGTCGGACTTGTCCACATTGACCAGGAACCTGAGTGTGTCGAGCAGGACTAGTAGCGCATCTCAGTCCTTCTCCAAGGCAGCCTCCGACTGGTTCCTCAAGAGGAGATCGTCCAGGAAGTTCGACGAGGGGCTCGAAGACGTCTGTCTGGCCTGGGCGACGACCACGTCCATGATGCGGGTGAAAACCCAGGGGCTGAGGTTGAGGCCGAAGGGAAGCGCGCGAAACTGGTAGACCACGCCGGCAAAGGTGAAGGGCAGGTAACGTCTGGAGGCGAGGTGCATGGGGACGTGCAGATACGCATCCGACAGGTCAAGGCTGACGGCAAAGTCCATATGCTGCACTGCGGCCCAAAGGGCCCGGGAGGCACCTGGGCCCAAAGGGGCGAGCGGCGCAGGGGGGGTGGGGGGGGGACCCGAAAGGAGATCTGCAGTCCCTCGGAAACGGAGGAGAGGATCCACGGGTCTTCTGGCAGCAGCGACCGCCACTCGTCACTGCGTAGAGCAAGCCTCCCGCCGACTGCAGACCTGGAGACGGTCAGAGGAGTCTGGAGAGGTAAGGCAGCAGGCGCTGCCCCGCCCGGGGTGATGGGCGAGCCTGGGTTCAGCGGGGGCAGGGTCGGGGAGCTTGTGGGGGCGGCCAAAGGCTGGGGCTCGGGGGGCAGTCGGCCTCGAACGGTAAGCGGGTGAGAGGAGGGTCTGCCGGTCCGCAGGGCGCGACCCACGGCCTTGCGGGCTGCCTGAAAGCGTTCGGGAGTGGCACGGCTGGGCCAAACGTCCCTGTTCTCTTCCTTCACCGCCTGCCACATAGGACCGAAAAGGAGAGAACCGCCGAGTGGAGCTTGTCGTAGCTGTGCCTTCACGTGAGTCGGAAGGCTGCAGACGCGCAGTAAGGCATCCCGACGCATCAGGTCACAATTAGAAGCGGCGACCATGGTGCTAACGGCGGTATGGTACACTGCGCGGTTGGCGGAAACTGCCAGAGCCAGGATGTCCCCTAAGAGCGGAGTCAGTGAAGGGTTCCAGGCCTCCTCAACACATCGCACCATCGTTTGCGTGACCAGGTCCAGAAAACCCGCCAAGGTGAGGGCATTGCGCACTAAGGTAGCAGTCCTGTCCACGCCGGCAGGAAGGTGTCGGAGTCAGCGCCGGAGCATCCACCGCTGGAAGCGGGCAGGCGAAGGCTTGCGAGTGACCTGCGTACCACTACTGGCTGAAAGTGATGTCCAAGTCCCCAGGCCACTTGGAGTCGGTGAAAAATCCCCCGTCGCCTAAGGCGCCCTGCAGCAGATGTGCGGAAAAGGCGTCGCACATGTCCCGGAAACCAGGTGGCTGTGGAAGGAACTTGAAACACTTGTTCTGCCGCGTGGCATCGACGAAGGGGGGGGGGGGGGGGGGGGGGGGGGGGGGGTGGGGGGTGGGGGGGGGGGGGGGAGGGGGAGGGGGAAGGCGGGCAGTCCTCTGGGGAACGACATGCCGCAATGAGATGCGTCGCCTCATCCAGGGCTCGGAGCGTCTCTAATGGCCCACGGCAGGTGGCTGCGACGTCGAATCCTCCAGACAGGGTGCGTTCCTGGAGGTCACTGACTCGTCGTCACCGAGAAGCACTGAAACTGAATCCTGCGGGGCCAGGCAGGCTGAGAGTATCAACATCTTTCGGGCACAGGGAGAACGGCAGGTGGACAACTCCGTCCTACGTTGGTGGGCGAGGGTCTCGCCAGAAATGACCCGTCGTGTCGCTGTCACACTGGGGGGGAGACCTTCTCACCTCTGAGCGATGTTGCGAAGAGTGAACAGAGTCCCGCGATGTCCTACGCGACGAAACAGTACTGTGACACGAGGATCGGTGACGTTCCGGCGAGCGGCTGCGCCGGGGGGGGGGGGAAACGTGAAGGCCTGGAAGAGGAGAAGTGCCAGTCCTGGCGCCGAGACAGGGAAGACAAACGGTCAGTCTAGCGGTGCGAGGAGTGTTGCAGCGAGTGAGGAGATGATCAACACTTTGAGCGATGCATCGGGGGAGGGTGAACAGTGGCAGGCCTGCTTCTTTCTCTCCTCCCATCGGGCAGAGAAGAGCGACGGCGGTCGTCTCCGACACGGGGAGCCATCCAGAAGCGTGAATTCCTGTCCCTTGAGCGTGAACGGCGCCGGTCACGTGTGACTGTGTAGGACTCCCCGTCTGCCTGGGAGCTAGACCCGACAGTGCCTGCCGAGCGTAACCACCCTTTCACAGTCTCGCCAGGCCCAGAGTACTTAACGGCCATGGGGCTAGGAGCCGGTATTATGTGTAGGTCATAACCTGAAGGTCTGGAGAGTCGTAATCCAGACCATGTAGGACTCCTGTCTGCCTGGGGGCTAGACCCGACAGTGCCTGCCAAGCGTAACCTCCCTTTCACAGTCTCGCCAGGCCCAGAGTACTTAACGGCCCTGGGGCTAGGAGCTGGTATTACATGCTGGTCATATCCCGAAGGTCTGGAGAGTCGCAATCCAGTAGCCACGCCGATCCCCGATCCAGCTCGAGCGGGGAGTCGGGTCGAGTCAGCACGTTGTGGGCCAGTCTCTAAACGGTCACTCACCTCCTATCGGGAGCTAGCACGCCATCTGTCTGAAGCTCTAGCCTCGGAACTGTCTGCCATAGCCCGTGTCATCCGAGTGTCCACCTCCAGGGGCAAACGTCACACCGCATCCACCGAGAAGGTAGGGGGGGCATTGGCCGGTGCATGCTCTCGGGCTGGTGTCGGTCGTTCGCAGCGATAGAAGCCCCACAGTTGTGACCACTGCTCCTCCTGCCAGGGGGCGCAGGTAACACAAGGTTTAGTGGAGGCGCAGCTGGAACCGGGCAAGCATACGGCATGTAGGTCATTCGGCCAATGAAAGTTTCCCCAATGCGTGCAGGAGCGTACTTGCAAACTGCAAACATAGTGCACAATGTGAGGAGGTTGAGTGTGGCTCTCCGAGGCCACGCAACCGTGTACGCGAGGTAATGGCGAAACGAACACAAGCGAAATGCACGGGTGTGCCGATGCCTGGCGCTCTAACCCCCCCCACCCCACCCTCCTGAGCGCCGGTCAAGGGCAGCAACTGCATCTTTACCTTGCCATGTTGGGGCGTAGACCGGCCCAGTCAAGGTACCCTCGTGTCGTATAGGCATAGGGGCGAAGCCCTCAGCACCCGTAGTTGAGGATGCTCAACGCCGACGCCAAGCTTGAACCGTGAACACAGAACCCCGCAGGCACTGCACCCGCAAGCAAGTCCAAGTCACCAGCACCACAAGTACACGGAAATCCTCACAGGCTCCTAACGACGTTAATTCCCAGCTAGCACAGTGAACAGTGTAACTTAGGCTAGCACAGAGCACACGGAAGCAACCCAAAGTGAAGCAACCGGAGAGATATAAATACTGAGCGGATTGAAGCTTCATTATCATAATGACTGAGTTAACCCCTTAATTATAACCTTTTGACTCTCCATTTTCCATGTCTCCCGCACAGAGTAAATACCATTGGAAGTTACCCCTAAATCATTATTATTTAAACAACCACAATTTTATGAAAATCAAAAATAATACTTAAGGGGTTAACTCAGTCATTGTGTTAATAATACTTCAATCCGCTCAGTATTTATATCTCTCTTAATTAGCTCATATGTCTACTGTCGCAATGTTACTATGTACGTAAACACAGCCCGTCGCCAGCTGACTCTAGGTACGTCGCGTCAGAATAAAATATGCACAACAGTTACAGTGAATTCACAATGTCGCAATGTTTTGACAACGTTGCTCAAAACCTTTTCAAATCCTTTAGCTGCTAGATCGATATGTACCACACCTGAGTCGATATTCACACAATTTATTTTTGACCTTAAGAAAATGCACATCGAAAATCATGACCCCCCACAAATGTAAATTGGTTTTAAGATTGAATGGGAATAAAGCCCACATTAGCTACCGCACACAGAGAGAGAGAGTGAGACCCACTCTGTCAACACAGACATAAACTAGTGACTGTGTCAAGACTCCACTCATGTGAAACTTACACGTTTTAAATCAGCTTCTTTTCAATGAGTAAGTTACAAGTGTCTTACTCTGTTGCAAGCCAGCTCACCTATTTACCTTTGTTGTCTGTTGCCACGCGCCGCACAGGCAAGCCGCTATTCAAGCTGCCAAAGTGGTGTCACGGTTGTTTGCTTTTTGTATTACCTCTCACGCCACGCTATTGAATAGCGGTGGCATTCCATTTATATTCAAAGGGCAAGCTTTGGAAAAGCTCTGAGCCGTTACAGCTATAGTCTTTCAAATCGCTAAGTTGTGTCAAAGTTCAACAGGGGACATATTACTTTTCAAAAGAGGGGGATTTGTACAAGTGGGCTTAATGTACTCATGTGGTTTCTGAGGAATTAGAAAATCAACTGGTGGTTATTACACTATACAGGCACTGAAAAAACAGCTGGATAAGAAACTACCAAGTAAAAACAATAAGTCACAACTCACTTAAAGGTTACCTTAAAGTGAGTTACAATAGGAACTTATTAACTACTTACCATTAAGAACTTATTAATTACTTATCCTAATTACTTACAAGTACTTAATAACAACTTGACTCTAGTCACGTATACTAAGTCTTTTTTACCAAGACACAAGGGCAACTAAAAACTTTTTTTTTTCTCAGTAATACTCGGGTGGTGGTGCTGATGGGACTAAATAATTATGCCTAAACTGTGTAAGTGGCATGGCATCTCTCTGTGAAGTGTAATGAAAAAATAAACGATTACCAAATCTGATTTTTATTTGTTTAAAAGAATGTGTAGTTTTTCTGTGGTTTCCTGTACCCCTATCCTTTTTCCCTCTGCTAAAAAACTGGCCTTAAGTTCTTCAACATTCACGGGAGTCTGACTACGCATTTTATTCTGGATTTCAGATTTTTGTTTCTTGTAGTTATTTAAATCATCTTGGACGCGCTTAAATTCTTCGTCATCAACAAAATTATCATTCAATGCCTTACTGATAATAAGTTTAAGACTGCTCAGCTTTGCACCCGCCAAAGTACTCAATGCTTCATGTTTTTCTAATTTCGTGTGAAACCTCTTGTTCAAGGCCTCCAAACCAAAGCAAGCCAGGCATGTAGCAACGCTAACAGCCTCAACTGCTATTCCAGCCAAACTCCCAATTCCTGTGGCGAACAGAACAATACCCCCTACAGAACAACCAGCCGAAAAAGCACCAATAGCCATAGAAGTGTTTTGTACAGAATTGAAAACGGTCTTATACCTCCTTTTGCACCGCGAATATTTCGCTTCTTCTCCTTCCAAATATTTCAAAGCTTCTGTAATATTATTTAATCTGAATGCGTCTGCCTGTAATGTTTTATCTGATGCAATTGGCATATGCGGATCAGGCACAAATGATGACACATGGTCAGCCCCACAGGGTGAGTTTTTCTCTCTATTCTGGGGCATGTGTTTCTGTCTACCCTTGGTCCATTCACCTGTATTTGCCTTTTTAAAACTCTCCCTACTGTCTGCACTGCCTGTAGCTCTTGATATTGGATGTGTGTTGCTAAATGGTCTTAGCTTTATTTAGGCCCCATGTGTTAGGTTTATTTAATGTATTTGACCGGCTGGCGACATACATTCAATGTTCTGTTTATTTTTTTTTTTCACAAGCAGTGCAGGCACGTCCTGAGAAAGCCTTGTTGCTGTCGGGACGTTAAGCAATGTACAATCAATCAATCAACAAATGATGACACAGTCTCATGTGTCGGTAGTTGCGGATAGAAGTTTACCATTTTTTTTATTGACAATTTTTTTTTTTTTATTTAATCAGTGATTACATTTTGCAACTCGTCAAAAGTATACAATTTGCTGGCATAATAAAATGCAACAAGATCAATGTGTTCAAGGTTTATGTAAGTTAGACGAACAAAAGTTGTTTTGTCGACCACCACCTTGACAGCTGGAACACTGCTCGAAACATTAATAACATCATTATTTTTTGTAATAGCAATAAAGACCTTTGATGACTCTGCCACTGTGTCATTCCATGTAAGTTTAATTCCTTGTGCAATTTGAGCCTCTTTAGCAGTAGTTACTGATCTCATGATAATTTCAAATACTATTGTCGCTTCTCTTGCGATGGGAAAGTTTATTGGTGCAAACACGACCTTCGCATCAGACCTACCCTTCCTGTGCGTAAGAAGATATCTCCGTCTCTCATAATTTTCAACTTTCAGTTTTTCTCTGCTATTGTCGTCTGAAGCAAAACTTGGAACAAGACTTACAATCAGCGGCCCAGAATTAACAACCTTCCTAAACACTAAGGCGCCTTCATCATCAGTGTATACATAAGGACTAATAAATTCCAACTTTATGTCCCAGTCAATTGTGGGTGGTGGAACAGGCACAGGTGAAACCACCCACTTATTTCCCACATGTATTAAGTTGTAAGGCGTATTATTTACAGGTGGAGTAGGTACAGTAACATCACGTAGCTGACCAAGTTTAGGAATCTGTCTTTCACCGTCTTTCATGTCAACAATTACTTTCCTCTTGTACATGCCATTTGAATCAAGTTCAAAACCATATATTTCTCCAACATCTCCCTCCTTCTTAAAATCCTGTACGTCTGCCAAATCTTTCAACTCTGTTACTGGACACGCAACTGGTATGATTCTCGGCTTTGGACCACCACTCATTTTTTATAAACAAAAATAAAATTATTTAATTTCCAACACAACACTAAAATCATGCATAACAACTGGTTTGTCATCCTGATTAGTTACAGATATACTCAGTGACTCAAAGAAACTAGAACCTAATTTCTTAAACTGCAAATTAGGAAATCTAACAACCACACTTTCACAATAGGGTGCAGTTCCAGTTGGTAAGCATCTCAGCAAAGTTGAAGGCTTTCCATTGTGAACATTCTCAGTTGTGTTTAGTTCTTTCAAATAAACATTAAATACTGTGTGTACTGACAAATTGACAGGGCGTTTCCCAGTTATTTTAAGTTTTTTGGTCTTCATTGTTATAATACCGGTCATAGCTTCACCTAAATCATCTGATCTCCACCAATCTTCATCAATATAAAATCCAAGTAATATGCAAATCCATCTGAGATCTTTAACCAATTTTGTGTCGGAAATTATAATGTAACAAGTAGGTTAGCTGGATTTAAAGTTGCTTTAATTTTAAAATTACTTTGAAACCATTCAGCTATAGTACAAAAGTCATAATACCCGGGTGGTACATCTAAATTTACTTTATTATATATATCATCTGTTACATTAAACCATTTTACTGTGTAGAACATTTCATGGATAGCTATAGCCTTGCTACCATCACGATTATCAATCCCATTAGTTAACCACACTGGTTTGCTTGTGTCAAGATTTGTTAAGGTAATAAACATTTTTATTATCTCATATAAAAAGAAGGATGGAATTTAAATCACCAACCATTACCACTACAAACGCATTTCAATTTAATGTGGATGCCAAATATAATGTTGCACCTACTTATGAACAGAAAATAATTCAATTAAACCAGCTAGATATTGCTGTGTCTGAACAAGATTTATTTCAAGTGAAAGTACCAAATCCATTTGACCATTATCTAAACCCTCCAATAACAGATGACTCAACTGCAAGAAAGTGGTCTTCAAGTCCACTACAGATGTTTCAAAACCAACTCAACTTTGCCATACTATGTTCAACTACAGGCTGTGGTGTTTCATTTACAGACCACTTGAATCACTCAAACAAACTGATTAGATCTGTGTATTGTTTCCATGTTTATTACCAGCTTAGACGTATTTTGTCAGAACTTCATACACCACTGCCCACTGAATCCAGTTTCAACAGGTTTAACAACCCCATGGATATGAAAGCATTTGAACGCATATGTAATGAATTTAACATAAGCACTAAGTATGACTTCACACAAAAACTTGATGATCACCACGGCATTGGTACATTGTATTACGCTTTGAGTCACAGACAATACCCTCAAGATTATTACCCTGGTTACACTTCATTCTCATCAAAATCACAAGTCTGGATAGGATCAATAGAGCAGAAGCAGACTAACGCATGGACCACATTTATTTTAGATAAAACTGACGGGTTTACTCAAGCAGGAGTCGAGCGCGTAAATGAGTCAATCAGAACATATGTCTGGTGTATACTAGGTGCACAGTCACTAACAAAATCGAATATTTTGAATGGAAGTGGAATATTCGATTCGCAAAAACAGTTTCTCGCTAATCTTGAAGATTCAGTAAATTCATCAGTTGATCTCCCATCTAGCATACAACGCTACCAAGACGTACTCAGATATGCTAGATCAAAAGTTGACTTTGTAGTTGGCGTCGGGTTATACATGTTACCATCTGACCTTCAACTCCAAATGGGTACAATAACAAATTATAATAATGAAATCATTGTTGCAGGTGTTGGTCAAAAACTAGGTCTCAATAAAACTGTAAACTTAGGAGGAACCACTGCGCCTGTACTGTCATTAAAATCATTACAGGTGGTTACTTCCCCTGCCCCACCACCGACACCCATACAGTCAGTAATGCCCCAAACATCACTACCAACCCCTAACACACATGAATCAGAAAGAACCGCATTGACAATAGGATTAACAGGGTTAGGTATATTACTTCTTTACCTGTTTCATTAAATAACCCACCATTAACCCTCCTACTGTCACCAAAAAGATCCACACATGCTCCGCCATAAACCCTACTGCCTTTGCCGCTGTACTAATCAACCAGCTGACAACAGAGCCAATTAAATTCGGTAACGCGTCTACTGCTTTCACAGCCAATTTCTTAAGCAAGTCTGATATGTGAGACAGTTGTTTCTTTACCCATGACTGTAAATCTTTTGGATCTGTGGGAGCCGGTGGGCCCGGGGTTGGTGGACCTGGCGGTGCTGGACCACCCCCACCACCACCAGCACCGGAGACAGCCAACACAGCAGTACTGATAATAAACCCAAGAGCAGTAATTAAACTAGCAATTGTAATACCCTGTTCTCTGAAAAGTGTTTTTAGTCTCTCAGCCAGAGTAGTGTCTTCGTGAAGTATTTTCTGAATAGTTTCTCTAATTCTGTTGACCTGTGATTTTAGTTTTTGTCTCCCAATACTAATCACTTCTAATCGTCCTGATCTTTCTATCTGCAAATCATTTAATCTGTGTTGTATTCTTTCTTTCATTTCTGTGTCAAGATTCCCATTGTCTGCAGTAGCCAGTTTCTCTTTTTCACGTTCAATGTGTTTATCAAGTTCACCCAGTTTGGCAACATTATTAACCATCTCACCTCTTACTGTCTGCAGTGATTTATCCAACCCTATAATCTCCCTCATTGACAAAGGTGGATCTTCTATTGTTTTCATAGCGTCATTTATTTGTCCTTCAGTAAATGAGGTTTCTTGTATCACTGTGTTTGCTATTTCTGGTAGGCTTGTTACTGGTGCCATTTCAATTTCTTGCCCTGTTGGTAACTTTGTTTGCGTGTCGTGAAGAACACTAACCAGTCTTGGCGTGACAGGAGACCCACCAATACCAAGTTGACGCAAGGCACTAACACCACCTTCATTTTTTATTGTACTTAAAGCCCTAAACCTACTAGGGTCTTTTTTGTTAGTCAATAGTACTTTTCCTTTGTCAACAGTATTTAAATATAAATGACCCTTGCCATCAAGTTCAAACTGGTTAGGGTCTATGTTGTCTGGGCGATTACCAACATGATCATAAAACGAGTTCACTTTGGTTTCTAAAAGTTCATGACGTAAACTGTAAATATTTTTTGTACCAGTCATATCTGTCATATCTGTCATATCTGTTGTATTACCAAAATCATACGTGTCATCCATTTCAAAATCTTCATGATTAAATCCTCCCGCTGCCATTGTTTTATTAATTTATTATTTTTTATTGTGCATAATAAAAATGACACAGTCTTACGGATCAAAGTTAGACCCATACAGAAAACTAAATGAGCCTCTGGGTGTTAAGGCCATTCGACAATTGATAGTCATCACGAACAATCCAAGTACCATAGACCAGAACCAAACACTTACAGTTAAGTTTCCAAACCTAGGTCCCAGTGACGTTATTGTTCCTGGCACTGCTCGCCTAGCATTTAATATTGAACTATCATCAGACGCAGATGTAAACAGAACACTGGTTGACAATCTTGGCAGAGCAATTGTTAAAACTATTAAAGTAAAACTTGAAGGGCAGGAAGTGTTTAGTCTTGATGACTCCGATGTATTCTACTGTTACAAACACCTTTGGCTCACAAGAGAAGAACGAGAAGATCGTATTTATCAAGGCATACAGCCAGATAATGTTGGTAAACTTCGAATCAATGCTGGAGACAAAACAACTACTGGGGTACCAAAGGAAGTTATTATAGCAGAAACATATGGAACCAGATTTTACATTCCACTTGAGTTTGAAATTCTAACAGCACATTTGCCTTATTATCAAGGGGCACTGAATGACCGTCTGAGCTTTGAACTAACTTTCAATGACTACTCCAAAGTTATTAAATCATCTGCCACAGATGCCACATATAAGATCTCTAACATTTCCTTGTAATATGAAATTGTCACACACACTGATCTAGCCAGACTCATTCAAAATCAGTACCAGTCAAGACTTCCAATTTATTATGACAGGGGTGATTAGACATAGTTTAATACCCAAAGACAAGAGCGACCCAATGTGGAACATAAACTTAAACACACCAGCTAGGTCACTGAAAGGTATTCTTATGTTGTTTGTTGAACCAGCAGATCCATATAAACGGGATTCAGAAAAATTCTACAATCCTAAGATTACACATTTGTCCTGTACAATTGAAGGCCGTCCTAATCAAGTGTATGCGTCTGGAATGTTACCTTATCAACACTACGATGAGATCACAAAGTATTTTGCGGGTGGAAGGATTAGAGATAAACCAGCAAACATTGCGTGCAAAGATCTACATCTGTATGATGTTAGGATCGGACAATACCTTACAAACAAGTATGCACTGTGGCTAGACCTTCGTAGTACAGATGATGATTATCTTCATGGGTCAGGACGAACTGTCGAGAACGGTAGTGATGGAATAACAATTCAGATACAAAAGAAGGTTGAAACTGCTGCAGCCATTAACATATATTTGTACCTGATATATGACGCACAACTCAATATTGCAGAAAGCAGACTGAGTGGACACATATATTAAAATTATATTGTGTATTAAAATGAACCGGGGCTTAATGACACTCGATCCACACTGTGGCTTATTTGTTGGTGCCACAGGGTGTGGGAAAACTCAATTCGTACTTGACTTATTACAAACAAGATACATCCATCATTTTGAAAACATTGTAATATTTTGTCCTACAATCAAACACAACAAAGCTTATCACAACCGTTTATTTATTTGGACTGACAACAACATATACTTAGTTGACCCTGAAAAGAAACTGAATGACTACCTACAATATTTTTACAAGCAATTTGAAGGACAGCCAACATTGTTTATTGTTGATGACTGTTCAGCAGAGAAAGACATTGTCAAGAAGAGAAACACTCTATCAGAACTTGCCTTCAGTGGCAGACATGCAAACATCAGTGTATGGATTCTCACACAGAAATATAATGCTGTACTGAAAGATTTTCGAGAACAGTTAAAGTTTATCTGTTTGTTTTACTGTAAGGATCGTGACAGCTTTGAAGACTGTCTCAGAGAAAACGATGTCATACCAAATAAGCATGAACGGGATGATGTAAAAAATAAACTGAAATCAACTAAGCATCTAAAGCTCATTTTAAAGACAGATCAGCCCACAGGGTATGGGTTAGTAAATTGATGTAAATTAATTTATACATTTGTTTGTCCAATAAAAATGACAGACGGACAAATCATACAGGTGCTTGATCTCACACACCTTTTCAAAGATGTTATGCACTTTACTGACTTAATATCACCCAAACAGACTTACATAAGCCTTTCAGCACCATCAGAAATATATGCTACATATAGTGTGACTTTGGATTATGTCGATGAGCATCCAGATGTGGAGTGCATGACAGTTGATTTAAAGACACCTACTTTTAAAGTTAATGATACCAACTATGGTTGGTTAGGAGAAGTTTGTTATAGCATATTTAAACAAATGCGCAAACTAAATGTTTATATTGACAGTGTTACAGTTAATAAAGTGGTATTACACAAGGTGAGCAAGCAGAGTCAGCGGTAATATTTTTTATTTTATTATTTTGTCGGTCAAATAAAAATGACGGACAATTCACAAAGCCCTGGCCCATCAAACCCTGGCTCATCTGGTTTAAGAAACGTGTTTCACACAACAAACTTACCCATATCTAATACTAATAATGTCTATGAATCAATAGAAAACTCTTTTTCTGTCATACAACAAAATCTCCTTACAGGCAGTGTTAAAATTCAGGTTGTTGCGAAAATAGAATTCACTAGAATGGACCACCAGGTGATTGTATCGTATATATCAACAAGACAACACACTGTTAACACACAAAGAGAATTGGAGAACGTGTTTAGAGACAGACTATTACCAGACTTCCTCCAGGCGATTGACAGTGCAAAAATGAAGGGGTCTGGTTGGCACGAAGGGCATGTGCATGAACTGCAACTAAAGCAGTCTAGGTATCATCCTATATTAGGTAAAGCATGGTTGCCACTGCCAACAGAAGTAGCAAACAAAAAGGCTGTTGTTAACATACAGAACAAAGACAATTTCTGTTTCATGTGGTGTGTGCTTGCTAAACTACACTTTGTAGACCTGATCGCGTATCTAACTACATCAAATTTGTAAATGAACTCAACTTCAGTGGCATTGAGTTCCCTGTTAAAATAGAGGACATAGACTTGTTTGAAAAACTAAATCCTGGTATATCTGTGAATGTGTTTGTGTGGGATAATGAATCTGAGAACAAGTTACAGCCAATTAGAGTGTCCCCAATTGCTCCAACATATGGGCAGTCAGAAGATAAGCATGTTGACATGTTGCTTATCGGCCCTGCCGGTGATGACAATAACTTTCACTACACAATTATCAGAAATATGTCACGTCTAATTCATGGACATACAATGAAACACAATGGCAAACAGGAAGTTTGTAAGAGATGTTTACAAAGATTCTCCTCCATAAACGTAGCGCACAAACACATCCTACATTGTAGGTCACCTGATGACATACAGACTGTACTTAAGTAACCTGATCCTGGTAGTCAAGTGTATTTTAAGAACTATGGGAATCAGCAAAAGCTGCCGTTTGTAGTGTATGCAGATTTTGAATCATTAGTTGTTCAATATGAAGGTCCTGTTCCAGAATCATTACCAAAGACTATAAAACTAAGTGACCAAGTGGTGTGTTCTTTTGGATACATTCTTGTTAGGTCAGACGGCCTTCATTCAGAACCTGTTATCTACAGGGGTGAAAATGCAGCATGTTTGTTTTTAACAGAAATGAGACATCTGTATAGTCAGGTAGTACAATATCTCACAACATGTCAGATGCCTCTGGTGACGACAGAAGAAGACAAACTAAAATTTGATACAGCTGAGACGTGTTGGATTTGTGAACAACCTTTAGGTGGTGATAAAGTTCGTGACCACGATCACATAACTGGGCATTACAGAGGAGCTGCACATAATAATTGTAACTTGTTATTAAAAATAGATCCTAAGACATACAAGTTACCAATCTTTTTCCACAATCTGAAGGGATATGATTCACACATTATCATGCAGGCTGTAGATGAGTCGTACAAAAACATAAGTTGTATTGCCCAGACAACTGAAAAATACTTGACTTTTAGGTTAGACAAATTAGCATTTTATGACTCCATGCAACATTTGTCTTTAGGATTGGCTAGTCTTGCAGAAGGACTGACTGAGTATCCAATAACGAGTAAATATTTTGAGCCAGACTTGGTTAAGAAAGGTGTCTATCCGTATGAGTACATTGATCACTGGGTTGTGTTTGAGGAAACAAGACTGCCACCAAAAGAGAAATTTTATTCCACACTAACTGGCAAAGGTATTTCTGACTCTGAATATCAACACGCACTTGATGCGTGGGGGAAGTTGGGGTGTCAGACGATTGGTGACTACCATGATCAGTACTTGAAAGCTGACGTTTGTTTGCTAGCAGACGTATTTGAAAGTTACCGTGAAAAGGGTTTGTTACACTACAAACTTGACCCTGCCTGTTACATAACTAGTCCTGGCATGACATGGGATGCATTTTTGAAATCCAGTAAGATATTTATAGACCTGTTGTCTGATCGTACGATGGGTGAAATGGTGGAACGCGGATTGAGGGGAGGGATTAGTATTGCAGCGAACAATTACGCCAAGGCCAACAACAAATATCTGGACAACTTTGACCCCTCAAGGTCAAGCTCATTCATTACGTACTTGGATGCATGTAACTTGTATGGGTTCGCAATGTGTGAATTATTGCCCTTGAAAAACTTTTGTCTGTATGATTTGTCACAGTATGATGTAACACAGTTAACAAACAATATTATAAATCATGACCGAAACGATGCGAAGGGTTGGATCTTTGAAGTAGACCTGGAGTACCCACATCATCTACATGATTACCATAATGATTATCCATTAGCAGTTGAGAAAATGAGTATGACAGGAAAAAAAGAAGACACTAAACTCACGTCCTGAGAAAGCCTTGTTGCTGTCGGGACGTTAAGCAATGTACAATCAAGACACTAAACTTGTGCCGAATCTGAATGACAAATTCAATTACGTTTGCCACTACCGCTTGTTGCAGTTTTACATCAGACACGGGTTAGTACTAAAGAAAGTTCACAGAGGTATTCAATTTGATCAGAGTGCTTTCATGAAAGATTACATAATGAAGAACACAACATTGCGTGCCACAGACGGCAACACTGCATTTGACAAAGACTTCTTTAAGCTTATGAACAATGCCTGTTTTGGCAAGACAATGGAAAATCCTCATCACAGAAAAGATGTGAGACTGGTCACAACTGAATTGGGCGCAATTAAACTTACAGGCAAGCCACAGTACACAGGGTACAAAGAGTTTCATTCATCATTGTATGCAGTGTCACTCAAAAAAAAGATTGTTAAACTGGACAAGCCAGTATTCATTGGTATGGCAATTCTTGAATTGTCAAAACTGTTGATGCTTGAATTTTATTATGATTACTTCAAACCAAAGTATCCTGAGTGTCGTCTGCTATACACTGACACTGACTCTATGATCATTGATGTGTGTACTGAAGACTTTTATGAAGACATGAAAACAGAGTTACACATGTATGACACGTCTGACTACCCTAAAGACCATCCACTGTTTAGCACACAAAACAAGAAAGTGCCTGGTAAGTTTAAGGATGAACTAAATGGTGTGCCAATAGTTGAGTACGTTGGACTGAGATCAAAAATGTATTCTATACTGCACCAAAAGGGAAGTCAGTCGAAAGCCAAAGGAATTAAAAAAACAGCAATAAAAAATAAAGACATTCGTCATGAACATTACAAGCAAGTGTTAGATGGTGCATTAATGCCTGACTATCCAAACAAGTCACTGAGATCAAACAAACATAATCTTGAAATAATTCAAACACATAAGAAATCACTTGCAGTTGGAGACACGAAAAGAGTGTTTCACACTAAGGAAAAAGCTTATGCACCTGGTCATTACAGACTCGTTATCTGAAGAAACAGCTGATGAACTGGTTGATGAATTAATTGATGACTTAGTTACTGAAATGAGTAACGGTGTCTGGGGGAATAATCTGTAATTCTTCTCTGACAAATGCCCTCTGGGGCGCAGGGTCATACAGGTAATATATTGTTGCGTCAGGACCGTCAGGACCGGGGATTATTTTTTTTATATTATGAACGGATGTGGACCAGATGGGGTCTGTCGCCCTGCGCTTTATGTCATTTTCAGCTTCCCCTGGTTGATATAAATATATCACCTGTTTAGTAAATAAACTTGTGTCGGGTGCCTGTGCTGACATTGTTTTTGGCTCTGTAATTGTTTTCAATTTAATAGCATCAGCAGGTTTTGGGTGTCCTTCATTGTTCATTGCTTTTATCACATGTGGTAATCTCTTAACCCACTCAGTGTTCCGGGTGTCATGCATGAGTTCCTTAGAATACTGGTAACTGAAAAGTCTTTCTGATAACTGTTTGTTAAAGTTCTCTACAATTGCCTGTGATCTGTGCACACCTGGAATACCGCGTCTGACCAGTACGCCATGCTTCGCAAATAACTGATTAACTGCACCTTTGAATTCTGATCCGTCATCAACTTGTACAAGTCTGGGGTATCTTAAGGGGCCTCTTTTATAGATACTTGATAAAGCATTCACAACTGTACTGGCTGTTTTGTCAGATATGGGTTCAGCGTCTTTGTACCTTGAAGCTATGTCTACGACAGTTAATGCGTACTTGTATCGTTTCTTTCTTATTGTGTCATGTGGAAGAAACAGGAGGTCCATTTGGTGTGTGTCATTTGGTGTTGTGTTTTGAAAATGGGGTCTAGATATCTTTCTTGGAGCAGGGAGGTATATCTGCCAAATTGCTTGTCTCTGTAACCATTGCTTGACTTGATTGAGTGTTATATCTCCGCCCACAGCGGCATGTAATTTCTGAATAGCGGTTGCTCCTTTATAATACCCTGATGGTGAGTAATATATTTTCGATAGTTTATTTTCGGCTGCCATTTTTTCTAGCAATGAAAACTCCAGTAAAATAAACAAATATCATTCCCACTAGAACAAAGATTATCTCCCCGTTTCTTTGTTCTGGGCTTGGTTGATAGTAGTCACTTAGTTTTGGTTTTGGGATAGACATGTCTTCACCCGTGACAAGATAGTATTCACGAATTGCTTCGTCTGTATTTGAAAACGTATGTTGTGCGTGATTCTCTAATCTAAGTCTGTCATTGATAAAATCAAGTTTTTCAATTCTTTGTTTTTCATACGCCTGTTCTGCCTGTGCTAATTTTTCTGACGCTTCATTGTGTCGTTTCATTTCTTGTGCAGATTCTTCTCTACCCATTTTAGAACGCTTCATTGTGTCGTTTCATTTCTTGTGCAGATTCTTCTCTACCCATTTTAGAAAAGAGATAATTAGAGCCACTGAATGCGAGGGCGTTAACCATCGCACCTCCTATCATAATAGCTATCGTCGCCATATTATTTTTATTTACATAGAAACATTTTCAGGAATAATTCCTTGCTTGACAAGAAAATTTTTTGTTGCAATCGATGCTGTGACAACTGCAATTAGCTTAACTGAATCTTCCAGATCCAATCTACTGAGGTCTGCTGATTTCATTTTGAGTAGACTTTTTCCCAGCATAGAAAACGCTACTGCTAGTCCACTGATTACTGCAGAGTGATACACAAGATTCATTATGTTTTTTGAGTCATTCATTTCTTAGGCAATAAAAATTAAAATAAATAAATTTATTACTGCATATGAAATGGGTCTACAACTTTGGGTATTGTTGGTAATGTGGAGACTTCTGTTTTTGATGATGGAGTGTTTAATTTTTTGGACACTGTTCGAGTCTGTGGCTTGTATTTTTTGTATAATTGGTAAGCTACAAAACCAGATCCGACAACAAATGCGGCAACTACATATTTTGCTGTTTCAGAATTAGACTGGGTTGAAGGTCTTTCACTTTGATGTGGGTGTGACAGGGGTGCCAGTTCTGACGGTCCTACCGGCGGAGTTGACGGCGGGTCACTTACATGAGCCTTTTCTGTTTGCGCCTGTAGCTGTAATTTTTTTTGCTTGTTCCATTCAGCTAATCTTTTCCCTGCTTGAACCCTTCCTGCATTTTTAGCTGTTTTTGTCACTGTGTAAATCGGGGTCTGGGCAGGGTCCGGTACAGTGTTCATCTGCGGGGTCGTTTGGGGGGGTCGTCTGTTGGTCGTCCATTTTTATCAACAAAAAAATTTAATTTCGTGAAATCGATATGGCTGCTAGTTACAATTAATGTTACCAGTGGAGCAAGCAAATTACCAAACTTGTAGAATAAAAGGCAAGCTAATTTACCAATTGCACTCGTTACAATGGGGTTACTCTCGAGGTCATTTGTGAGATTTTCAATGTCTACAGGAAGGGTATAACTCACAACTTTTGAATACAAGCAGACAATTGATTTGCTCAAATCACGGGTCATTAGTGAAGCCATGTGCTGTTCATATTTAAAATGAAGTTTAAATAAATCAGCAGCCGTGAGGGATTGTATATCATCGGTTGAATATTGCTTTCCGAGATATGTTTTGGAATGACCAGAAATCACTACAGATAAAAGTCTTTCCCTTTTCGAATCTAAGTCTATGTTTTCTACAGCGCCAATATCATTTAATAATAGCAGTTCATCTGTGTTCATTTTTATAATGCAATTAAAAAAAATAATTTATAAACACATTTGTTTCTTTGTCAGTAAACCAGACATGAGTACATTAAGCCCTCACATGTAGAACCGTTTTGTAAATGATTCCCCCTCTTTTGAAAAGTAATATGTCCCCTGTTGAACTTTGACACAACTTAGCGATTTAAAAGGCTATATGGCCTTTTGACGGCTCAGAGCTTTTCCAAAGCTTGCCCTTTGAATAGGAATGGAATGCCACCGGTATTCAATAGCGCGGTGTGAGGCAACACAAAAGGCGATCAACCGTGACACCACTTTGGCAGCTTGAATAGCGGCTTGCCTGTGCGGCGCGTGGCAACAGACAACAAAGGTAAACAGGTGAGCTGGCTTGCAACAGAGTAAGACACTTGTAACTTACTCATTGAAAAGAAGCTGATTTAAAACGTGTAAGTTTCACATGAGTGGAGTCTTGACACAGTCACTAGTTTATGTCTGTGTTGACAGAGTGGGTCTCACTCTCTCTCTCTGTGTGCGGTAGCTAATGTGGGCTTTATTCCCATTCAATCTTAAAACCAATTTACATTTGTGGGGGGTCATGATTTTCGATGTGCATTTTCTTAAGGTCAAAAATAAATTGTGTGAATATCGACTCAGGTGTGGTACATATCGATCTAGCAGCTAAAGGATTTGAAAAGGTTTTGAGCAACGTTGTCAAAACATTGCGACATTGTGAATTCACTGTAACTGTTGTGCATATTTTATTCTGACGCGACGTACCTAGAGTCAGCTGGCGACGGGCTGTGTTTACGTACATAGTAACATTGCGACAGTAGACATATGAGCTAATTAAGAGAGATATAAATACTGAGCGGATTGAAGTATTTATTAACACAATGACTGAGTTAACCCCTTAAGTATTATTTTTGATTTTCATAAAATTGTGGTTGTTTAAATAATAATGATTTAGGGGTAACTTCCAATGGTATTTACTCTGTGCGGGAGACATGGAAAATGGAGAGTCAAAAGGTTATAATTAAGGGGTTAACTCAGTCATTATGATAATGAAGCTTCAATCCGCTCAGTATTTATATCTCTACCGGTCACACCGTACACAGCCCAAGCGCAGAAGAGTAGGTACACAAGCGTCCAAGGCTAGCTAAGAAACAGACTGGCGGGAATCCGGTGAGCGATTGCCCGGATGGGGATGGAAGGGAGGCTACTCAGGATACGGCCTAGGATAGGGCGCCCCTTGTTGCCTCCCCTGCCTTACAGGTACACAACCAATTTTGGCTAAAATTGTGGTAGCTAAGACACGTCCATACCAGTAATGTCATCGCTAATGTATTTTGAGGAACCAAATCCGAAAGCAAAATTAAGGGTGACAAATCAACAGGACCGCTGATGGGTCATACCTGGTTAGCTTGTACAGCTCGGTCTACCACAGTGGGTGGGGGAATACGTACCTTCTTCCTTTGTGCCTCTAAATCTTCAGGTGTCAACGCCTTGTGAGGTTTACGTACAGACACCGGTAACAGCCCGGCAATAACTGTGGCACCTTGACGCCTCATGGTTCTCTCCCCTAATGAGCTCTCCTCTTTGGAAGCTTTCTCCACTGCAGACACACACACATACAAGAAGTTTTGTACGCCCTGTAATATGAGTTTCACTCGAATCAAGCTAACACATTGAGCCTTATGGTAAAAATGGCCACATAATATGGAACTTGTCATGTGAAGACCATGGATCAGGTGAGAGATCGACCATGGTAGTTCAAAGGTGATGCCAGAATAGTACCTTAAACAATCATTGTTGATCCATGTCGTACCTTGTCAGGGATAAATAGTTCAACCAAAACAAGCGTTATTAACCCCCTTGAGCATGCAGCCACTGGTACTGTCGTACTGTTTATAGTACTGGTGGCTGCATGCTCAAGGGACTAATCTGAAATAAGGGCTGGACACTCACGAGCCACTAAAGTTTTGAAAGCATCTCTGTCTTCCGCAGATGTGTCCCTGATGTCTTTGGAGTAGTCGTGGCCTTCAAACACATACATGGTCTGTGGGACTTCACCTTCCTCCTCCTCCAGGCCATTTTCACTCTTAAGAAAAAATTCATGCATGAGCAGGCAAAACATGCAAACATGATGTTTTTAACTTGAACTTTAATCATACATAACTCTAAACTATACAGACAGTATACATGTTCTATATCATGGGTGCAAAACAACCAAACATTTTATCAGACATTTTCGCACATCATTTATTAGGCATTTTCACAAGTCATTGCTCTGTTCTCTAAGTAAACACAAAGCATGACAGCAATGCAACTTTTCCTAAAATGTTTCCTAAAAATTAATTTTTCTCTAAAATGTATTTTTTCGAAAAATACTTACCGATGTCATTACTACCATGGAACAACCTATAGCTAGCGTAATTTTAGCCCAAAAACTTACGATGTGTACCTTTAGGGCCAGGGGAGGCCACCAGGGGTAGCCTCCCTTCCCACCCGTTACGGGTAACAGCCCGAGCAGCCAAGCCACACCAGTTCTTTCGTTTAGCTGGCGAGCGGCAAGCGGGGCAGGTGGGAGGGCCATCCGAGTAATGACATCGGTAAGTATTTTTCGAAAAAATACATTTTAGAGAAAAATTAATTTGTTCCTCAAAAACATTACCGATGTCATTACTACCATGGAGAATTGCGAAGAGGAGGAGGGTGCCGCATAACCCAGTGCCTGACTGAGCCAGCCAGCCCCGTCCTCCCCGGCGCCATCTCCCGATAATTTTAGCTAAAGGGTTACCAACGGCACCGAAGGTGCCGGGAGGGAGTGTTGCGCCGCCGCGATGTCCCCCACCAGGGCCAGGTTGTCTCGCTGGCCAACCAGGTTACGGAGGTAGAACAGGGTGAAGGTCGACTTGGTCCGCCAGCCTACAGCAGCCAGAGAGTCTCGGACAGCGCAGTAGCGGTCCACGTGACGCTAGCAGCCATGGCTCTGACCTCGTGGGCCCGGAAGAGTAGCCGCTTGGCAGCGTCGGGGCAGAGGTCCTGGTAGGCGGAGCGCATCACCCATCTAGCCAGGAAGATCGTCCGGGCTGAGATGTCTTGTCTACCTGGGGACAGAGAAAACAAAAAGAGGCGGGTGCGTACCTGACGGAGCGGCTTGGTATGGCGTAGGTACACGCGTAAGGCTCTCACCGGGTCCTGTTGTCTGACTTCCTCGTAGGAGTCGATCGGCGTAAGCGATCGCACAGTGATCACCTGTGGGGCCGTCAGCGGGGACTGGTTCCGGGCCAAGAAGGCCAGGTCCGTTAGTAGCTGCACGGGGTCATCCGACCTGCACTACAGGCAGGCGGGGGCGCGGAAGGCGCGGGCAGCTCACTCATTCTGGAGGCTGTGGCTATGGCGAGCAGAAGCAAGTCTTTGTGTAGCGTCGGCCACGCTTGCTAGGGGAAGCGACTCGAAACGCTAGCGTTCATCCAGAAGAGTATCCAGGGTAAATCCCAGCGCGGGATCAGGGAGCGGAGGGCAGGTCGCTGTGTGCCGAAGAGGGCCATAAGGTCAGCGAGGCCCTTACACTGTCGGGTTCCAATCGGCCCGGGTGCCGGTAAGCGTCGGCGATCATAGTGAGATAGCCCCTGATGTGATCGGTGCCAAGTGCTGTTCGGCGAAAGCCAGGAAGAACTCAGCCAGCGGTAGTGGAGAGGCGACGGAGGTCGCACCAAGCTCCCAGTACTCTCCACCTTCCCTCGTAGACACGCAGGGTCGAGGGTCCACAGCCTGAAGCAATAGCTGCCACTGCCTCACTCGAGAACTCCAGCGGCAAGGGCTTGCCATCCAATCTCCAAGCGTGTAGCAGGAGTCTCCCAGAGCACGGAAGTAGAGCGCCTGGCGTGGTAGCTAGAGCATTGTGCGAGGAGCGCGAGCCGGAGTGAGGGGCCCGTGGCCAGGTTCAGAAGGTCGGTGGCGCAGGATCTGGTCCAGCAACAGGATCGCGTAGCATCCCTGCGCTAGAGAAGCACCTTGGGGACAAGGACTGAGGGAGGGTAAGCAGAAGCGCAGGGGCCGTCCCAGGGAAAGGGGGAGCGCAATGGCCGCCCAGGCTAGGGGTTCTGGGACGGGTGAGACGAGGAGGGGGGAGCTGAAGGTACCACCCTGTCGCGAAGAACGAAGGGGGGGGGGGGGGTCTCCCACGTGGCGCAGAACATCCGGGCGACGTCCGGGCGAAGCGCCTCTTCCTCTTTCTTCTCACTGGCGCGGAGACGCTGACCGTGCCAGGAGGGGGAGCCTGCAGGGACAAGCAGGTGGCCGTGAAGTATCTCGCTCGGGGAGAGACGCGGCGATCCTTGCACCAACGGAGGCGCTGGTAAGAAGAAGGCAGAGGAAGGGGAGCAGGTCCCGACCTGCTTCTGTACGTAGGACACACCAGCGGATACGTCGGAACGACGCTCAGGTTCTGATGTCCGAGAGTCGGTTCCAAGGGAGGGGAGCTGCCGTATCGCCTGTAACTCCAACCAGTTGAAGGCTTGACCGCAAGGACCGGTGGACAGCTGCCGGAAGCCGTGGCACGTCGGCAGCAGGTGTGCACCCCAGCCGAAACGGCTGGCGTCGACGCAAGGGACAACTGGGGGGGGGGAGGCGAAGGAGAGGGACTCCAGGCGCAAGCCAGGCAGGGACCGCCTAGCGGCGGGGGAGTGGAACGAGCATAGGAGGAGCCGGAAAGGGAGCCTTGAAGTCTCCGGTCAAGGGCGCCAGCGAAGGAGATCCGCAGCGGTGCTCACTAGGCCAGAGAGCTGCAACCAGGGTCTGGCGGAGACTGTCTCCTGCTGTGCACCAAGACGAGCCAGGTTCGCCAACTTCCAGATCCTCCGTTCCGGGAGTCCCACCCAACAGGAACTCCAACCACGGCGTGCGAAGCGGCGGGACAGAGCAAGATCCGAGTCGCCTAAGCCTACGAAGCCGTGGGTGTCGAGGAGGCCAGAAGGCGTCTCGTCGCTGTTCCCGGGAGGGTGCTGACCGGAGGCGCCGGAGCAGATCGTCGACGTAGTTCGAGGAGGGCTCGACAAAGTCCACCTGGCCGTGGCGAAGACGCCGACCAAGGGACGGGTGAAGACCCAGCGAAGGCGGCGGGCGACGGCGGAACGGTAAGGGCGAGGTTGGACGCCGCCTGAGGCCGTGCAATGCCAGGCGGGGGCAGGGGCGGGGTCGGGGGGGGCGGGCGGGTGCGGCGGGCGGCAGAAACGCGCGGGGAGGGCAGCGACGCCGGTAGGGCGGGTGTTGGGCGGGTCCGGCGATCTGCAGGGCGCGACCCAGGACCTCGCGGGTGGCTGGAAGCTGGAGGAGGTGAGGCGGGCCGACAAGGAATCTCAACGCGTCCTTCACCGACTGCCAAGACCAAAGAGGAGGGGATGCCGAGCGGAGCCTGTCTCCGCTGTCTCCGCAGGTCCAGCAGGAGGTAGGGGCGGACGACGTGCCCAGCAGGGCGTGGCATCGGAGCATCGAAGACCTAAGCGTTGACATGCCGCTCGGAAGGCAGGACTTCTTCCCCACAGCCAGAGCGAGGAGGGCCCTAACAGCGGCGAGAAGGAGAAGAGCCAGCTCCAGGTAGACGAGCGCTTGCTTGGCCAAGTCGAGGGGTCCAGCACAGGCGAGAGCACCGCGGAGGGGAACGCCGTCCGAATCCGACAGGGAGGAAGCAACGGCGCGAGGCGTGAAGTCCACCAGCTGCTGCTGAGCGGCAGGATCCACTGCGGAGAGGGCAGAAGCAAGGTCTGTGCATGTCCGGCATCCAGCTGCGCTGAAAGGCAATGTCCAATCCACCGGCCGGCGAAAGACGGTGACGAAGAACCCACGTTGGAGCCTGAATCCTGCTGCAGGGGCAGAGACGGTGACACGAACCCTTGAACCTCGGGGCGTGGCAGGGACGACACCTCTAGGGGGGAGAGCAACGTCCAAGCGGGCGATGGGGAAGGCGTCCGGGCTCGAGGAAGACGTGAGACAGTAGAGGCGCGGCGCGTCGAGTGAGGGAAGGGTCTCTCTCCGTCCTGGGCGTCCTGGACGCAGGGTCAAGGGCGTAGAAGAGAGTGCGCGGAGGTTGAACGGAAGGAGGGAGCCGAGTCGGAATCCGCCGAAGGCTGCTATCCACATCGACGGGCGAAGCAGGAGGCCAATGCACCAGGAGCTGGAGAGGCGGAAGCCGGCGTCAGACGGGGCGAGACCCAGGCGAGCGGCAGAGAAGCGCGGGCGGCTAGACCGACGAGAGGAGCGTCCGTACGAAGGAGGGCGTAGCACGTGTCCGACGGCGCGAAGGGGAGGGGAGCGGGGAGGGTGGGGAAAGGGTGCCGGGGAAGAAGAGGGAGAAAGACGAGGCCAGAGGGCGAGCAGCACTGACGACCCAGGAGGACATCGACCGGAGGGGGGGGGGCGGCAACTTGTAAGAAGAACCAGCGATGCCCGAGGGGAAGACCGACGAGGAGGGCGAGACGTCCGCGAAGCTGAAGCGGCGAGCGAAGGGGAGGCGAGAACCGAAGACGCCGGGCTGCGGGTCCGGAGTCGGACGCCAAAGTCCGAGGGGGCGTACGCAGGCGAGGGGCGAGGAGCTAAGTCCAGGCGGTCGCGAACCCGTAGTTGCATGTCGAGGGTCGTACGCAGAAGCCGAGGCTTCTCTTGTCTCTTATCTATCTTCTTCCGGCGTCGGAGAGAAGAGGCGTTCAGTTCTGCCGGAGGACTTGTGAGGCTTGGGTTCCGCAAGGCGGGGCGAGCTGGTGCGCAAGGGGGGATCAAGGCGTCCCCCAATGTAGAGTGTAGGGGTTTGTTTTCCACAGAGCGGGGCGAGCGGACTCGCTGCGGACCTGGCTCGAGCGAGCTGGTGCGCAAGGGGGGATCAAGGCGTCCCCCAATGTAGAGTGTTGGGGTTTGTTTTCTGCAGAGCGGGGCGAGCGGACTCGCTGCGGACCTGACTCGAGAGAGTGGGTGCGCAAGGGGGGAGCCTTGTATGCCGTCCCCCACCGGCAGCGAAGTGTGTTCCTGCTGAATCTGGGGCCGAAGCATGCTTGCGGAGGCGGGCGGACTGTCACGCTGTAGGCTCCGCAGCTGGGTGTCCCAAAGTCCTCTACCCAAAGCGCAGACATCACGGGAGGGTCCTGAAGCGTAGCCAGCGCCGGGGAGGTGGATTGCATGCTTGTAACTCGGCCACTGCAAGTCGCCACATGGTGTGCAGATGCGGGCTTGAGCACTGCAACATAGAGTGAAACAACGAAGCGACTGGTCTTAGGAGAAGCCCATGTTCCCCGAAACTAGCTAGTTAGTTATTTGGGTTTAATGCCGAGCAGGCGACTAAGGCCATCTCACAGCGGTCCCTCAAGAACCGCGCACACTTCCACCCTTCCCCACTATCCTGTTCTGAGCAATATCGCTTCCTAATAACAAGTAACGATATAGCAAAGGATGCCGGCGCACGCCGCCAGAGGCGCGGCGCTGGCAAACATCGAGACCTTATCTGGACATCTCACAAGGGACAGGGGAAGGTAGCACCTGTAGTCGAAGAAGAAGAAGCGCCCACGCGGCAGAGGCCCAGAAGCATCCAGGAAGAGGAAGGCTGGGTCCGCGACGAAGGTCCCGGCCGTCCAACCGGCGAACTTGACCGGCGAAGCCGACGTAAAACTCTCAAGCTGAAACCGGTGCAGGACAGCGCTCCCACGAAGGACGAAGGCCGGCCCCACGGCCCAGGGACCCATCTTCCGGCAGCGACGCAAGAAGCACCCGTGACACTCACTTCTAAAAGTCACAGAAGGCGACGCGCAGGCCGAGAACGAAGCCACGCTAACGAAGTCCAAGGGCCCCAAGAACCAACACAGCCATAGGTAGCACAGTAAAGGTCTAAGAACACGACCCTACGCTACAACACGGACAGAAAAGTTCCAAGGCAAGGCATAGGCCAGGAACGAGGTCCACCTACGAAAGTCCAAGTACTCTGAACCATACACAGCCGTCGGCACACACAAGGCCAGAAGTTCCAAGGCAAGGCGAAGCACCGGCCGGGAACGAAGTTCACTGACGAAAGTCCAAAACTCTTGAACCATACACAGCCGTCGGTACACACAAGGCCAGAAAGTTCCAAGGCAAGGCGAAAGCACAGGCCAGGAACGAAGCTCACTGTCGAAGTCCAAGTACTCTTGAACCATACACAGCCGTCGGTACACACAAGGCCAGAAAGTTCCAATGATTGATTGATTGTACATTGCTTAACGTCCCGACAGCAACAAGGCTTTCTCAGGACGTGCCTGCACTGCTTGTGAAAAAAAAAAACTAAACAGAAAATTGAATGTATGTCGCCAGCCGGTCAAATACATTAAATAAACCTACAACATGGGGCATAAATAAAGCTAAGACCATTTAGCAACACACATCCAATATCAAGAGCTACAGGCAGTGCAGACAGTAGGGAGAGTTTTAAAAAGGCAAATACAGGTGAATGGACAAAGGGTAGACAGAAACACATGCCCCAGAATAGAGAGAAAAACCCACCCTGTGGGGCTGACCAGGGTGACCCTGGGAACTAAAAAATACCTAACCCCACCCAAGTCCCCCAGGGCAGACCCGGGTGGGGGCAGAAAGTTCCAAGGCAAGGCGAAAGCACAGGCCGGGAACGAATTCCATTGACGAAGATATTCAAGGACAGCTTGAACCATACACAGCCGTAAAAGCAGAGGGCTAAGCAACACGTCTATACGCTGCAAGCTAAAGGAAAGAACTGGTGTGGCTTGGCTGCTCGGGCTGTTACCCGTAATGGGTGGGAAGGGAGGCTACCCGGGTACCAGGTCACGGCACCCCTGGTGGCCTCCCCTGGCCCTAAAGGTACACATCGTAAGTTTTTGGGCTAAAATTACGCTAGCTATAGGTTGTTCCATGGTAGTAATGACATCGGTAATGTTTTTGAGGAAACAAACCTAATTTATTCCTGAGGTATTGACAAACTTATGTAGTTTCCTTTGAAAAGGTTTGATTCAAACACACTTTTGGATGTGTTTTGTCTTCATATCTCAATTAAGCACTCAGGATGTATGGCACAGAGGTGTGGAGTGGGGAAGAAGTCAAAATACCTTTTCATCCTCATCCTTCTTGGTCTCTCGATCACCATCCACCTGCCATTCTCCATTGACAGAGGCACCCAAAATGATAGAGAAATCCAGATCTTCTTCCGCTGTTTCATCATTTAATAACTTGTCCACACCAAACTTCAGAATGTCTTGAAGCTGCCAGATAGAACAGAGACACTATTTAAACCAAGCAGCTCAGAAACAAAAGATGGATCAACCATGATAGTTCAAGGGTGGTGTCTAGGCACCAAGATATTCTGGCATCACCCTTGAAGTATCATGGTCAAATCTACCTTCTGAAGTGGTGTGTATTCTTTGGAAATTTTCACCACAGGTGTCAATGTCTTAGTTAGCTTTTGAAAGAATTTAGCACACAATTAAGTTTCAACAATTTCAACTCACCAATTTCAACTCTTATCAGACAAGGACACTATAAAAACAGCTACTGAATGAGAATCACACCCCTCACACATGCATGCACAGATGCATACACACAGATAAAAAGAGAAAACCAGAAAAGTCTTACCTGTCCAGGTTTGTTAGCAAGCACCTGTTTTGAAACAGATGATGCCACAGTGTCAAATTCACCTTTCTCAATAACACTGTCCGTCAGTTTCAATTTTTCTTCCGCTCGTCTCAATATTATTTCCTCCACTGTGTTTTTCCCTATCAGACGTATCACTTTCACCGGCCTGGAAACAACAAACAAGATGGGATGAACCATAACCCACAAAGTCTCTTCTATATGCGAGCTGTCTTCGATGTCAACGGTCTCTACCTTTTGTTTTTTTAATTGATTCTGATGTTGAAATATCACCTTTTGAAAAAGCATCACATATGTGCCAATGCGTCATAGTGAACTCTATAAGGGGCGCGCACAGTGCATATGTGTCATTGGTTTGTCAAACGTCATTTGTCATGACGTATATTTTTTGTTTTACGTAATTTTTTATTTGATGTGATATGAGTTTCGCTTTCGCTTCAAGACTTGGGAAAATGGTGACAAAACTAGAATTTCACAGTGCAATTTCAGTCTTGCTATAATTTGTGTGAAATCTGGTTGACTTTACAATTACATGATATACTAAGTACACCTGCTTGCTCTTCTGAAAGAGCGCCGATGTGTGTGTATGTGTGTGTGTGCGTGCATGCGCGCGCTCCAACATCCTCAATCGACATAGATGTTCATGCACCGTCTGGGCACATGAGGATCTATGCCTCTTGGAGATGCACACATATGTGAGAAAGAGAGCGAGCAAGAGAGAATTACATCATATTCAGAGTATGTCTGTGTGGTGACAGAGTTGCTTCTTTTACGTCACCGCCACTCTCCGACTTTCTCCAGATGTCAAGTTTTTTTTACTGTTTTAATTTTTTTCTGAAAAGAATTAATTTTTACTGAAGAAGTTGAAAGGGTACAAAGCTGGCTAACAAACTCATCCAATGTCTTTCTGCAAACTAGCTATATCGGGTCACCTGAATGCTCTTCTACAAGCGCGACGATGTGTGTGTGTGTGTGTGTGTGTGTTAGTGCGTGCATGCGCGCATGCTCTCCGGGTGCATGAGGATCTATGCCTCTTGGAGATGTGCACATGTCTGTGAGAGAGAGAGAGAGCGTGGTGCGCGCTAGAGAGAATTGCGTCATATTTGGAGTGTTATGTCAATGTCTGCTTGGTGACTGAGTTGCCTCTTTTACGTCACCGCCACTGTCTGACTTTCTCTAGAAGTCAAGATTTTTTATTGTTTAAATTCTTTTTTGAAAAGAATTAATTTTTACTAAAGAAGTTGAAAGGGTACAAAGCTGGCTAACGAACTCATCCAATGTCTTTTTCCAAACTAGCTATATCCAAAATTTCAAGTAAATATTACAAAAATTACGGACTCTGGGTCAACCGACTTCATATTACTTACTTACTTACTTACGCCTGTCACCCCTACCCGGGTATAGGCCGTCGACGAGAGACCTCCAGCAACTCCTGTCCTGTGCTTCTCCTTCGATTCTACTCCAGGTGGTTCCCAGTCTCTTGATGTCTGCTTGGAGGTCTCGACGCCAGGAGTTTCTCGGCCTACCTCTTTTCCTCTTTCCCTGGGGGTTCCATGACAATGCCTGCCTAGTGATACTGGAAGCTGGCTTTCTCAGACTGTGACCGATCCATCCCCATCTTCTTCACCCAATTTCATTCTCTGCTGTTATCTGCTCTGTTCTCTCCCAGAGTCTGATGTTGCTGATCTTCTCTGGCCAGTGGATTTTCAAAATTCTTCTAAGGCAACTGTTCATGAAGGTCTGTACTCTGTTGACTGTGGTTTTTGTCAATCTCCAAGTCTCTGCTCCATATAGGAGAACTGCTTTAACATTGGAGATGAAAATCCGGACTTTGGTGTGTTGTGACAGCTCTCTGGAACTTCACACTTTTTTCAACTGGAGAAAGGCTGCTCTGGCTTTACCGATTCGTGCTCTGACATCTGCATCAGTGCCACCTTTTTTGTCTATGATGCTCCCGAGATAGGTGAAGGACTCCACCTCCTCCAACGGGGTGCCAGCAAGCAAGACTGGTTCTTCCCTGGTTGCGTTCAGCCTCATTGTCTTTGTTTTCTGTTTGTGAATGGTGAGGCCCACTTGGGACGAGATGTCAGCAAGCCTCGTGGTCTTGTCCTGCATTTGTTGATGAGTGTGGGACAGTAATGCCAAGTCGTCTGCAAAATCGAGGTCGTCAAGCTGTGTCCACAGTGTCCACTGTATTCCACTTCGTCTGTGCTCTGTGGTCATCTTCATGACCCAGTCTATGGCCAGTAGGAAGAGGAACGGAGACAGCAGACACCCCTGCCTGACACCAGTTCTGACCTGGAGCTCCCTGGTGAACTGCCCTTCGTGGATCACGCGACATGTCATGCCATCGTAGCTGCTCTTGATCAGGCGGACGAGCTTTGTGGGTACACCGTAGTGTCGTAGGAGTTTCCACAGAGTCTCTCGGTCCACGCTGTCAAATGCTTTCTCATAATCCACAAAGTTGACGTACAGCGAGGAGCTCCACTCAAGAGACTGTTCCACGATGATGCGGAGAGTGGCGATCTGGTCTGTACATGATCGGTTTTTCCTGAATCCTGCTTGCTGGTCTCTCAGCTGGGGGTCAACGGAGCTCTTCATTCTCTCCAGGATGATCCTGTTGAAGACCTTTCCTGGTACTGACAGCAAGGTGATTCCTCTGTAGTTGGAACACTTGCTGAGGTCGCCTTTCTTGGGAAGCTTGATTAGGTACCCCTCCTTCCAGTCAGCCGGCAACACCTCCTCTTCCCAGATCTTTCCAAACAGTGGGTACAGCATCTCCACTGTTGTCTCTAGGTCTGCTTTCAGAGACTCCGCTGGGATGCCATCTGGCCCTGCTGCTTTGCCGTTCTTCAAAAATGCCACTGCTCTTCTGATCTCTTCCCGGCTGGGTCTGTCACAGCTGATGGGTAGGTCGGTCTCTGCCGGCTGGATGTCTGGGGGGTCGGGTGGGCTAGGTCTGTTCAGTAGCTCTTCAAAATACTCGGCCCATCTGTCGAGTTGGTCTGCTCTGTCTGCAATAGGCTTGCCTTCTTTGTCTTTTACTGGTCTTTCTGTATGGCCATACTTGCCCGACAATCTTCTGGTAATGTCGTAGAGCTGTTTCATGTTGCCGCTGCCTGCTGCCTTTTCTGCCTCTGCTGCCAAGCTGTCTGTGTAGGCCCTCTTGTCTGCCCTGATACTCCTCTTCACCTCGCGGTTGGCTTCCGAGTATTCCCCCTGTGCCCTTACTTTGGCTGCTCTCGTGCGACTGTTGTTGACCGCTGCTTTCTTCTGCTTCCTCGCTTCTATCTTCTTCAAGGTCTGTGCCGACAGCCAGTCCTTGTGGTGGTGTTTCCTGAACCCTACAGTGTCTTTGCAGGTTGAGTTCAGCGCCTCTCTAACTGCCTTCCACTGCTGCTCTGTGGTGACCGCCTCCTCTTCATTTACTAGCTCCTGTAGCGCTTGAAACCGGTTGGACAGCACCAGTTTCAACTCTTCTCTAACTCCAGTTTCTCTCAGGAGGCCTACATTATAGCGCTGTCTTCTTGTTGTCTCTGTGCGGCTTTTCTTTAGCTTGAGCTTCATTCTTAAGGAAAGCAGATGGTGGTCGGAGGCGACATCTGCTCCCCTCCTCACTCGAACATCTTGAAGGGATCTTCTAAATTTCTTGCTAATGCAGATATGGTCTATTTGGTTCTCTGTTGTATGGTCAGGTGAGACCCAAGTTGCTTTGTGTATTCTTCTGTGTGGGAAGATGCTGCCTCCAATGACAAGTCGGTTTAGAGCACAAAAGTCTACAAACCTCTCCCCGTTCTCACTCATCTCCGAGCCTAGTCCCTCTTCGTATCCGGTGTTGTCCTCCCCTATTTTGACATTAAAATCGCCCATGACGATGGTGATGTCTCGCTCCGCACATTTGTCCACGGCACTCTGGAGTCGGTCGTAGAACTCTTGTTTCTCTTCCTCGTCACTGTCATTAGTGGGCGCATAACACTGGATGACGTTCAGCTTGATCTTTTTCTTGGTTCTAAAGGCTGCTGTGATAATTCTTGGCCCAAGAGGTTCCCAGCAGATCAGCGCTCTCTGAGCCACTGGTGACAGCATGAATGCTACTCTTTCTGTATGGGGGGCATTCTCCTGTTCATGACCTGAATACAGAATCATCTCCCCACTTAACAGCCTTTTCTGGCCAGACTGTGTCTATCTGGCTTCACTGATACCTAGCAGGGAAAGGTTGTACTTTTGCATTTCCGCTGCTATCTGGGCGGCCTTGCCGCTCTGGTACATGGTCTTGATGTTCCATGTGCCCATGGTTGTGTCCCTGGATAGAGAGAGGCGGCTCGGTCCTGTGGCTTCCGAAGACTTCCGGCTTTCACCACAGGACGTCATAAGTCTTCTGGTAGAAGAGCCTTCCTCCTCCAGGAAAGGAATTACTGTTAGTCTTTACGTCGGTGTTTTTGTAGCTATTTCCTTTTTTGCAGGGTGGGGAAGCTACCCCCACGCCCAACCCCCTTACTAGGAGGACCAGGGGTTTTCTGTCAGGGTCACCTTCCCTTAGACCATGTTGGTTCACGGCACCTTATTTCATTCGGTGCACCCCTCTCACGAGGGACCCCCTATCCACCACCCAGGCGACGCGCCTCAACGCCATATGGTCCCAGCGCGAGGACCGACTTCATATAAACAGTTGTTTATGTCTTAAATGAGACATTCAATTATAATATGCTCGGAGGCTCTCTTAGCCACCCCTTTAAGAAAGTATTACACCAAGTTTCAAGTTTGTGTGTACAGAAATATCGGAGATTCTCTTGTTTACATACATACGCACACACATACATACATACACATATGGCGCTTCGCGCCAAATGTATGTTCAGCAGCGAGGTTAGCGTAACTAGACATGACGTCGTTTTTATCTTGTTACTTCAATTGTGAGAGGTTTAGGACTGCCCGCTTGTAACGAACGCATTTCGTACATGTTTGGGTAGGAAGACGTTATGACGTCATTAGCAGTTGGACCGGAGGTTCACAACAGGTAATGTAGAGGTGAGCAATGTTCACGTGTGGTAATGTAGAGGTGAGCAATGTTCACGTGTGGGAGTGACAGTGTTGTATCGTGAACTGTTGTTAGTCAGAGATGTCATATCAGCCGAGTTGAGCGGACGTGTTCGTTGGTGCTCGGAGAAAGAATTCTTCTAGGGAATTCTATAGCTGTATATAGAATACAGGTATTTATTATTGTTATTATCGGTATTTATAATGACCTGTAAAGCTATTCATACGAAAAGGGAAAGTATTGTTTTTTATGAATTAATTTGACTAGAGTGCAGAAGGGCCCACGTTTGAAGGAAGTGCGATGGCTCGTGTCAATACTTGTTTGGTCATGTAATTATTATATGTGATATAGTTTATAACTCGGATGTCATGTTGTATTTATTTATATGTGAAAATGTGGGACTGAAATAGGAAGGTAATTCAGTGTATAATTAGGTATACCTAATGATGAATGAATGTGCAGTAATATGTTATAAATTGAAGGTGAGCTGTGATTGTAATATTTGGCTCATAATTCATTGTGTGTAGGTACGCAAAATGTGTGCACAGTGTTAAAGTGGCTATAGGAATTGTCATAAGAATTGTGACAATAGTGACTGTAGTAGTATGGTGGCATAGAGAAGACATTTTTACAAAGGAAATGATCTCGAGCACTCTGAATTATAATAATGTGTCGAAGACACATACAGACTCTTTAAGTATAAGAGCGAAAATTTACGATTGTATAAATGTTGTATACAGCGGGCCGGTACGGAGCGGAACTCCTCTGGTATGTGGCTGATGAAGCTGTCCTTATAGCATCGTCTACGTGACCGGATGCGGACATCATCACGCCTTCATCTTTCCTTCATCTACCATCACTGGTGCATACGTGCAACAACGGTAACGAAGTAAGCCTACAGATTTGAGCTACAGGACCACATGCAGTGTTCTCCAGTGTAGCCTATGTCGCCTAGCGTCGTTGATAATTCCACGCCTAGGAATATTATAATCTGTAAGTACTGTCATTGACTATTACCGTTCAGTTCGGGAATCTCCGTCAAGTCGTCGATGTGATATCATTGACTGTGTCGACACTAGTGTGAAGAGAAGAGCCGAGTGACGTCTCGAGAAAGAGACGACGACTTCTGCGGTAGCGATTGACTGTGTAAGCGTCGAATTCATACATAGCTTATACGCCACTTATTAATTATTTGTGTGAACTTGTTTATATGGTGATGTGAATTGAGTGATTTAATGTATATGTTCATGAGTGTATGGGAAATAGCGAAACAGAGGGCAAAGAGAGATAACTACGTAGCCTTTGTCTTTGTTGTAAGCACGTGTGTGGTGGTGGATGAAAGAGTATAGTAAACAGAGTTAGAACACCCACCTTTATACTGATTGTCAGAAAGCCCACGCACACACTCATTCCATTAGACTAAACGTATTTATACATATAACAATTTAATTCAATACAACACAAAACCCTTCGTTACATTTGGTGACCCTAGACTTTCTCTGTGTTAGTTAACGTATACATATTTATATTTAGTGAAGGGCACCACTAGTTATTATAGATATATATATAGACTAGTGGGCTTATTCTTGTTATATTGTGTATGACTGGGATGTGTTGTTTTGTGTGACATATGCCGTCTCCAGTGTAACGGCTGTGCCTGTGTACAGTTTCTGGGCACTAAGGATTTAGCTCTTTTTCTGTCTGTGGGTTGCTATTCTCTTTTTCAGCTCTATTCTTCTGTTAGTGGGATTGTATTTGTTTTACTTGTTCTTTGCTGTTGTAGGGTCCTGTCCTTTCATGCGTGTGTTTGTGTGTATGTTCTCTTTGCCCTTATTTTAAGTAGGTTACAGTGTTAGGATTTCAACCCATTTAATTTAATTTATTTTGTTTATTTATTGTTTGATTTGCACTGATTTTGATGTTTTAATTTTTTTTTGTATTTATGTATGTGGTTATTATTGGTTATTTTGTTACATTGTTTCCTTTGATTTGGTTTAGTTGTTGACAGATTGTTTCCCTTGGTTCATTCTTGTTTGATAAGACTTTGATAATTTGTTGGGTTTATTTCCCTTTGGCTGTAAACTTGGTATTATAGTAGTATTTAGTATTAGTGATTATAGTGTTGAGAGTTAATTGTTTTTTTTTTCTTCTCATTTCATAATATTTTATTTAATAACTTGGTCTAAACTCATGGTTCGATGGCAGAACCTTAGTGATAACTGTGATGAATTGTGCCAGTCCATTGTGCCGGAACCTTTGTCAATTACTGAAGAGGAGGTAATAAACATCTTTTCTAAGCTGAATGCACACAAAGCACCTGGACCAGATGGGTTAGGTGGAAGACTATTGAAAACCTGTGCAGGTCAATTGGGGAAGATCTTCACTACTATCTTTCAGTTCCTGCTTGATCATCATACTGTCCCTACGGCTTGGAAATCATCAATCATTGTCCCGATTCCTAAAAAAACCAACGCTCATGAATTCAACGATTTCCGTCCAGTTGCATTGACTTCTATTCTGTCAAAATGTATGGAAAAAGTGGTGAGGAGGCATCTATTAAATGATGTTGCCGAACTACTGGATCCATTCCAATTTGCTTACAAAAACCATAGGGGTGTGGAGGATGCATGCCTTACTCTGTACAATCTTGTATTTCAACATCTTGAGAAATCAAAAGCACATGTGAGAATTCTTTTTATTGACTTTTCTAATGCTTTTAATACTGTTAAACCACTGATGCTTTTGCAGCGTATGATGGACTTTAATGTGAACACAAACATTATTCTGTGGGTGCGAGACTTTTTGAAGGACAGGCCACAACGTGTAAATGTACACGGCAGTCTGTCTGACCAAGTGGTGCTAAATTCAGGCTGCCCTCAAGGTTGTGTCCTCTCTCCGACATTGTTTTCTATATACACAGACCATATGCGTTGTCACACTGCCACTTCTCGTCTCTTAAAGTTCTCAGACGACATGGCCCTTGTACGCCTACTCCAAAAAGAAGACAGTCTGGCCGAGTACTTTGCACAGATAGCAGTATTAGAGTCATGGTGCAAAGATAGTTTTCTGGAAATGAATGTACAGAAAACCAAGGAACTCGTCATTGATGACAGGAAAGTTGATGATATTTTTGTACCTGTCTCAATTAATAATCAACCTGTAGAGGTGGTCACTGAATTTAAGTACCTTGGCACAGTCGTGGATAGTGGGCTGTCCTTCACTGGAAACACTGATCTGATTGTGAAAAAAGCCATCCAGCGTCTGTACCTTCTTAGGAAACTGAGAAGTTTTGATGTCAGTTCCAGGGTTTTAGAATCCGTTTATAGAAGCCTGATCGAAAGCATACTGACGTTTAACATCACTGCTTGGTATGGCAATCTCAGTATGAAAAACAGGGGCAGACTGTCACGTATCGTCAGAACAGCTGAGAAGATCATTGGCCTAGGACAGTACCCAGTAGATGATCTGTACCATAGAGCTGTCCGAAGGATAGCTGCTAGCATTGTCAATGATCCTAGTCACCCACTCTCTGATCAGTTTCAAATGCTACCATCAGGCAGACGTTTCAACATGCCACTTGCCAAAAGGAATGTTTTTAAGAAGTCTTTTATTCCAACTGCTGTCTCGATTTTGAACTCTAGTTTATAACGCCGCGATAAGTATGATCTACTTAACATTACCTCCCATCTTGTGACAGATTGCTTGTGATGGATTGCTGCAATGATAATTTTTCATGATATGCTTTTGCAGCGTTTGTTAATGTCTTATATTGTTGTTTCATGACGAGCCGAAAGGCAAATTTCTGTCGTGCCTGGACTCGAACAGACAATAAAGTTGTATTGTATTGTATTGTATTGTATTGTATTGTATTGTATAAATAATTTTTCCTTTGTGGGCATAGGTATATATATTCTTTCACTAGGGTAGTTTTTTTTTTAAAATTGGTTCATATTATTGTCTCTAGGGAGGTATTACATTCGATGTGATAAGGAATGTGGAGTGTTTTAAGTATTTTCTATGACGTAATTTTATTTTATTTTCTTTCTATTGATATTGATATAAACTGGTGAATAGATCCATTATCAGGATTATACATGGTAATATTATTTTATTTTTTATTAAAACTATTAACTTAATAATTTAATCTTTCACTGTATATTCCTTGTGCTTCTATCAACTTCAGTTGACGTTCATCAGCATATGTTGTGAATATATTGAGTTAGTGTGTTATATTTGGTATAAAATTTGTCACTACTTCATTACTTATAGACATATTGAGATAATACAATACATAATTTGCTTTGTATATTTTTAAGACTTTACTGTTTTCATTGTAACTTAGACTGTACATTATCCTGGTAATTTACTTTTGAAGAAATTTAATTGTTTCATAAGGTTTATAGAACAATTTATAGTGTTGTGATTGATTGCATTTTGCCATTTCATTGTTGACACTTTAGTACTTTACTGATTTCCTGTTTAAACATTTTGATACTTTTATAGTAATTTTTTTTGTTGTTTGTTGATCTACATTGCACTTAGCCATGTCTGATGATTATGATAAGTTGTTCCAATCTTTTATTGCTCAAGCTACAACTTTGGGTATCACTGATAAGGAACGTGGAAAATATGTACAGGATTGTTTTGATCGTCTTGAGAGACAAAGATTGAGGGATGAAAAAAAATTGGAAGAAGAAACAAGACAGAAAAAATTGGGGGCGGTCCGTGGCGCAGTGGTTAAGGCGCCTGCCACCAATGCTAAAGGTGCGAGGTTCGATTCCGGGTTCCGGCGTCGGATTTTTCTCCTCTAGTAAGTGTCACCGTTAATTCGGGCGGACCGTCGGGGGTTCTTTCTCCGGGTACTCCGGCTCTTCCTCCCCCTCCACTTTGGTATCAGTTTCAGCCAACTTAATAAAATTTCAAATACAAAACGATTTCCGAATACCGTCAGTAGCTCGCTTGAGCTTACCCTTAGCACCACGTGAATGTTCTGTGTTTACGTACAGTGTGTGAGTGAATGCGTGTGATTCACGTGAGCGTGCTTGTTGGGTTCAGTTCGCGGCTACATTCTGCGCATTGAGTTATATTATAAATATGAGAAATGCGCCATATAAATGCTATGCATTATTATTATTATTAAGAAGAAACAAGACAGAAAAAATTGGAAGTTGAATTAGCAAATAAACAAGCAGATGTTCAGTTAGCATTAGAACTGGAAAGAGAGAAAACAAAACAAAAGGAACTTGAGTTACGTTTTGAACATAGACTTGAGGAACAAGATGCTGGTCATGGAAACAGAGGTAGATATAGTAATTCTTTTGGTGCTAGACCTGTTTACCCCAAGTTGCCTCTTTTCAAAGAAAGACAAGATGATATAGATTCATACCTTTTTCGTTTTGAGACTCATGCTACAGCCCTTGGCTGGGATAGTGACAAATGGGTTACATTTCTTTCAGCTTTGTTAGAAGGTAACGCATTGAACTTATACCACAGTCTTGCTGCTCATGGTCCTGTAGATTATCCAACATTGAAGGACAATTTGCTTAAGAAGTTCCAGTGTACTGCAGAAGGTTTTCGCAAGCAGTTCCGTGAAGTCCAACCAGACTCGAACGAACCTTTCCAAACGTTTGGTATTGAGTTGAACAGATTGTTTGATCGATGGATAGCTTTGTCCGGTGTTACTAGAAACATGCAAGGAATTATGGACCTTGTGTTAGGTGAGCAGTTTCTAGAATGTGTGTCACAGGATCTTGCTACTTTCATTCGCGAGCGTGGACTTGTCACATTGGATGATATGGTTAAAACCGCTGAAAGTTATCGTCTTGCTCGTCCCGGGAAGAACTTGGCACGCAAATCGGCTGCTACAGTTTTCGGTTCAGTAGGATCAGTTGATGTAGCTGAAGAGTCACAAGCTGTTGCTGGCTCTGCAGCTGATCGTTCGTCGCATGGATCGTTGATGTACTCAAGAGGACAAGCTGTTTCGACCTGCGATCGTCGCGGTGGTTACTTGAACTATCGAGGTTGCACTATTGGAGAAATCGTTGTGGTTGTCAAAGGTACGGACCAAGCATGCCTCTTTCGAACTCAAAAGCTCGCAGGTCGTTTGATCAACATCGGGGATCTATTGAGACGTGGACGTGGTGGTGGTCAAATACACCAGATTTTGAAACTATAACTCAAGTCGTTGTGCAGTTGTCCCTGAGACTCTGAAGTTGTTCTCATTTTGATACAGTGGCTCAGTTCTTGAACAGTAAACTTGGTTCACTTGCATTCGTTGTGAGAAAAACCACAGCTTCAGATGATAAAAATAATAACTCAAGCTCAGGTTGTGCAGTTGTCCCTGTAGACTCTGAAGTTGTTTGCTCTATTTTTGATCAGACAGCTGGTTACTTGCATTTAGAAGTTGGTTCTGTAAATTCTACTGCTTGCTTAGTTCTGCGAGACACAGGTACTGTAGCAACGTTGTTAGGTGTACTTTTGGTGGAGAGATCAACATTTACCAGCAGGCTAAAGTTGTTTCTTGTCCATATTTTGCTGGAGAGTTGGTTTGTTGTGTTCTTGAGGATCCAGTTGCTGACTTGATTGTAGGAAATATTCCAGGTTTGATTGTCCAGCAGACCCAAGATACCCAAGTTGCTGCTGCTGCTGATGAGGTCCCTGTTGCTGCTGTCACTACTCGTGCTCAGGCTAGGAAGCAAGGTCTCCCGCACAGACCTCTTGTCACTGTGTGCGATGATTTGAGGTCACTGTGCTCACTGCAGTGCTGAACTTATTCAGTTGCAGAAGGTGATGCTACTTTGCAAGGTTGTTTTAAGTTAGCTGCCTCAGGTGAAGAAAAGGTTGTTGGTTCTGCTACTTATACTTTCTATTTTAAAGATGATATTTTGTACAGGAGGTATCAGAAATCCAAGGATATTTTGCATCAGGTTGTTGTTCCAGAAAAACTTCGTACTTCAGTCATGATTGCTGCACATGATCAACTTTTGGCTGGTCATTGTGGAGTTCGTAGACCTCTGACTAGGATTCTATCCCAATTCTTTTGGCCTGGTGTTTCTGCTGATGTGAGTACTTATGTTCACACTTGTGACATTTGCCAGAAAACAATTTCAAAAGTTCCCCCTGTTCCTTTGGCGACTATGCCTCTTATCTCGACTCCGTTTGAGAGGGTCGCTATTGATCTCGTTGGGCCTTTGTCTCCTCCATCTGGTGAAGGTCACAGATATATTCTGACTTTGATTGACTTAGCTACTAGGTTTCCGGAGGCTGTTCCTATGAAGGATATTTCTTCTGTTGCAGTTGCTGAAGCTTTGATGAGTATTTTTTCAAGATTAGGTTTTCCCAGGGATATTCTGTCAGATCAAGGTTCTCAGTTTAACTCAGATTTGATGAAACAGTTTCATGCTTTGTGTGGTACTCAAGCCATACGTACTTCTCCCTACCATCCTCAAGCAAACGGTACTGTTGAACGGTTTCATGGCACTTTGAAATCTATGCTTCGGAAGGTTGTTCGTTCTCAACCAAAAGCTTGGCATCGATATCTTCCTGCATTGCTCTTCGCATGTCGAGAATTGCCGTCAGAGAGTACAGGTTTCAGTCCTTTCGAACTGATGTTCGGTCGCAAACCGAGAGGTCCCATTTTTCTCATTGCTGATTTCTGGACCGAAGATCACAACTCTAGTGATACATCAGCAAAACCATTGTACACTTATCTCTTTGACTTGAAGAATATTATTTCTGAAATGGGTGAAATTGCTTCACAAAACTCTGCAGATTCGTCTGTCAAGAACAAGAGGTACTTTGACCGTCGTGCAAAGGCACAAACTTTTTCTGTTCATGATGAGGTACTCGTTCTTCTCCCCACTGACTCTAACAAACTTCTTATGACATGGTCAAGTCCTTATTTTGTGCACGAATGTCTTCATCCAGACTATAGGATTCTTGTGAAAAGCAAGCCGAAGATTTTCCATGCAAGCATGCTCAAACGATATCTTCGTCGTATTGATGCTGCTATTGGTGTTGTTGAGGAGTCTACTACACGGTTGTCAACAGGTGTTTTAGTCGACTGGTCTTCCATTTCTCCTTTTTTGCTTCCAGATGTCAAGGTTGTGGAGCCTCAGTGTGATCTTCCTCATGTGGACGTTTCGGATTGGCATACTGTCCCATCAGTGGCTATTGGTGTTGTCCAAGATGATGATGATGTCAGTGGTCTTCCCACTATTCCTCTCATGTTGTCGTCTGTCAATGACAAAGACATTTCCAATATCGATTTTAACACAGATCTCGATTCTGATGGTCAGTCACTGTATGCAGTGTTTGCAGATTTTCCTAGGGTGTTGACACCGAGACCCGGTGCGTTCAACGGAAATCTCTTCCTTGACGTCAATCTTACGACTGATGTTCCAGTTCGTCGACGGGCTTATGATCTACATCATTACAAGAGTTTAGATTCAATCTTGAACCACTTCCAGGTACAAAGAATGTGTTCGCGGATCTGTTGTCACGCACTGATCGTGATCAATAGGTTCCATAGATCAAGGTTTCGTGGTCGTTGCTGTGTTTTGACATTATCCTCAGAACTTGTAAAAAAGACCCTCGGTCGGTTCTTTTTTTCGTTGGGAGGGGGGTAGTGTAACGAACGCATTTCGTACATGTTTGGGTAGGAAGACATTATGACGTCATTAGCAGTTGGACCGGAGGTTCACAACAGGTAATGTAGAGGTGAGCAATGTTCACGTGTGGTAATGTAGAGGTGAGCAATGTTCACGTGTGGGAGTGACAGTGTTGTATCGTGAACTGTTGTTATTCAGAGATGTCATATCAGCCGAGTTGAGCGGACGTGTTCGTTGGTGCTCGGAGAAAGAATTCTTCTAGGGAATTCTATAGCTGTATATAGAATACAGGTATTTATTATTGTTATTATCGGTATTTATAATGACCTGTAAAGCTATTCATACGAAAAGGGAAAATATTGTTTTTTATGAATTATTATGACTAGAGTGCAGAAGGGCCCATATTTGAAGGAAGTGCGATGGCTCGTGTCAATACTTGTTTGGTCATGTAATTATTATATGTGATATAGTTTATAACTAGGATGTCATGTTGTATTTATTTATATGTGAAAATGTGGGACTGAAATAGGAAGGTAATTCAGTGTATAATTAGGTATACCTAATGATGAATGAATGTGCAGTAATATGTTATAAATTGAAGGTGAGCTGTGATTGTAATATTTGGCTCATAATTCATTGTGTGTAGGTACGCAAAATGTGTGCACAGTGTTAAAGTGGCTATAGGAATTGTCATAAGAATTGTGACAATAGTGACTGTAGTAGTATGGTGGCATAGAGAAGACATTTTTACAAAGGAAATGATCTCGAGCACTCTGAATTATAATAATGTGTCGAAGACACATACAGACTCTTTAAGTATAAGAGCGAAAATTTACGATTGTATAAATGTTGTATACAGCGGGCCGGTACGGAGCGGAACTCCTCTGGTATGTGGCTGATGAAGCTGTCCTTATAGCATCGTCTACGTGACCGGATGCAGACATCATCACGCCTTCATCTTTCCTTCGTCTACCATCACTGGTGCATACGTGCAGCAATGGTAACGAAGTAAGCCTACAGATTTGAGCTACAGGACCACATGCAGTGTTCCTCTAGTGTAGCCTATGTCGCCTAGCGTCGTTGATAATTCCATGCCTAGGAATATTCTAATCTGTAAGTACTGTCATTGACTATTACCGTTCAGTTCGGGAATCTCCGTCAAGTCAAGTCGTCGATGTGATATCATTGACTGTGTCGACACTAGTGTGAAGAGAAGAGCCGAGTGACGTTTCGAGAAAGAGACGACTTCTGCGGTAGTGATTGACTGTGTAAGTGTCGAATTCATACATAGCTTATACGCCACTTATTAATTATTTGTGTGAACTTGTTTATATGGTGATGTGAATTGAGTGATTTAATGTATATGTTCATGAGTGTATGGGAAATAGCGAAACAGAGGGCAAAGAGAGATAACTATGTAGCCTTTGTCTTTGTTGTAAGCACGTGTGTGGTGGTGGATGAAAGAGTATAGTAAACAGAGTTAGAACACCCACCTTTATACTGATTGTCAGAAAGCCCACGCACACACTCATTCCATTAGACTAAACGTATTTATACATATAACAATTTAATTCAATACAACACAAAAACCTTCGTTACACCGCTTTTGACATCATGGACATGCTATTAAATTCATCCCACCGCAACCCGTCCTAAAAAGTCCCTTCTATAAATAGAAGGGACTTAAAAAGTCAAATGGTACAAAATTCAATTGAATGATTAAATATGTGCTGGTCTATGGTTTTGGACCTATGGCTGAAGCCTTAAAATTATTTTCCCCAGGATCAAGCATCTCAACACAGTCAGAAAAATGTCTGCAACAGATACTGCTGACAGTATGGCTGTTTAGCTGAGTTGGTATACCTCGCCCTGTACGTAGGTTAAATGCACCAGCGGCGCCATTGTTGCTATTTACGCACCAGACCGGTCGCTCAGACCGGTCATGTGCACCAGAACTGCGCGCGCAGGTAGGCTTCTGCACTTGTAGTGTGGTCTCATACGTTCATGTGGAAGATTGTGATCACAGTAAAAAAAAACGGTTCATTTCCGGTTTTACTTTTAGCGCCTTTTACCTCCCCTAACACGCCAGTTTTGTGTAGAGATGGTGGAGGCTTGTGTCATGCCCCAGGCCCCTGAATCAAGTCCATTGTACGCTCATCTCTTGAACTTCAACTACGACGGTGCTTTCTGCCGCAAACGACGCAGATATTGCAAAATCACCAACTTTGAGGAAAAAAGCAATTTTTCAAATCTGCCAAATCGCGTAATGTTTTGTGGTGCATAAGGATGCATTATTGCCGGATTGCATATGGGAAAGGGTTTATTCTTTATTCATGTTATTTTGCAGCAATCAAACGTCGGTCAGTTGATTCATTCTCCGAGATTGCTCATTACAGGTGCAGAAAGCACACGCTCTAAACCGACCTGGTGCACATGACCGGTCCAAGCGACCAGTCTGGTGCGAAAATAGCAACAATGGCACAAATGGTGCATTTAACCTAGGCACAGGGCAAGGAAAACCAACTCGGCGACAGTATGTGTATGAGTCCTTTGTGTACTATCTTAGAGCTTTATGAGGTGAATAGAATGCCAAATGTTGAAATTCATCGTTTGGAGGCTGTGTTGTTTTTGTACCCGAACCGCGGATTGTCATCCGCATCGGCCAAGTTTTGAATTAAATATGTGCATATTTACAACATATGTCACAAGACAGAACCTAGATGTATTATCACAACAGTGCGGGTCACAATGTTATCGGTAAGTTATTTTTGTTTTGTTTTGGTATTATCCAGCATTAGAATTGATACTTACGTAATGCAGGTTGTACCTCTAATGAGTACACCTATAAAATATGTGTGGCTGAAAAGCAGTTTTGTTGCGTGTGTAACTGTGATGTTTGGGCTGCTGACAGATGATGTCGAGTATGATCGAATGTGTAAAGTCAGCTTGTACAGTTTGTGACTTAGTTTTTGTTGTTGGCATGAATCGATCCAAAAGCAGATTCGCCTTATCAAAAGTAATTTTGGTTCATGACCACCACGTCAACATTTTGCAGACAGAAGTGAAACCTCCGTCCAGTTCGTCGCCGAGCGTCCATTCCAGCCCAGAGAGACCACTTACCAAAGGAAAGGGTAGAGGAAGGGGATTACGCAGAGGGAGTGTCAGAGGTCAAAGGGCTGGAGCTAGAGGCCCCAAGCAGCAGTAGGAATCAAAGAGGGTTCCCTGGCAGCCATCGAAGGGAGAAAAGATAGATTGAAAGTAAGTGTGCTTTGCATTTGGTTGCGTTTGAGACCACAACATTAAGTTTATTTTTCAGCGCAGGGGCTGATCTTGGAGGGGGGGGGGAGGTGGTGGTGTCTGGAGTGTCTCCCCTCCACCCCCCCCCCCCCCCAAATTTTCATTAATTTAATTTTATAACCGAACAACCCCCAACCCTCCCCCAAAATGTTGATGTACAAATGCCTGTTGTTGTTTTTTGTACAGGTACTGCTGAGCTGAAAGATGCTTCTGCAGACGACTGAGGGAGCTGTTCTCAGACAAGATGAAAAAATATCCAAGCCTTGTTTTTGATGTGTTGGAGCCACCACTCCAGCGTCCTCAACAAGGCTACTATCCACCCAACAAACCATGTCTGTGGGCATTGTCGAGAAATGCCTTCGGACATAGAAAAGAAGTGCTGCATGAAGCAGTCATCCACAAGTCTTCTCGAGGTAAGCAGTTTTTGTTTTACGTTTGTAGCAAATGTAAAAATATTCAGCATGCATGGGAGAAGGGAATTAGAGATGTGACTTCTGTGTAGCCGAAGCTACTAACAAGAATAAAAACGATCATTATCCTACAGAGCTTTAACTTACCTCCCAGCTCTAAGCGCTTTACAATGTGTACATGCAACCAAAAATACCGTGACATGTGCACACAAAAAAACAATACTAGTGGCCACAAGGAAGCGGAAGGCCAAACAGGCAGGGAGGTGGGGTGAGCAACTCGCTGGGGGCCAGGCTCCAAGCTCCGTGTAAGGAGAGCGGCCCCACACTGGTCCAGTAGGGTACTTGTCACTGACCTTGGGGCAGAACAACTTTGTTGGACTTTCCAAGGGTTTGGACGGCCGTACTCCTGTCTTGGAGGCAGGCCTAGGGTGACGGCTGGCATCCAAGTCGCGAGAAACAGTCCGCTGTCGTGGCGGCCTGTCCCGCGAGCATGACCGCCTTCAAGGTACGGGAGTCCGCTCGATCCTTCTAACACCCAGTGGCCCGTCCGCACAGGAGGGTAGACAGGGTGTGCGATCTCGTCGTGAGCCTGGCTCGTATCTTTTACCTTTATCCAATGAGCGGGCACACGTTAGTCCAGCAGTCTTGTCCGGTCGTGGGCACCTGTCACTGACCTTGGAGCGGAACGTTGAACGTCTGTGCTGAATTTGTGCCGAGGCTTTGGAGGGCCATACTCCAGAAGCTGCGTCCAGACTCTTGGCCGGGAGGTGGGTCGTGAATGCACGTTGCGGGCCAGACTCATACTGGATACTCTCAGTACTTAACGAGCTGGCACACAAATCGGCCGAAGTCCTAGGAGTGGTAACCCGTCCTGCGGGCCCGGCTCGTAGGTCCGTAATGGCAAGCAAGCGCCCCCTGGTCCAGCATTCTCGTCCTGCCGAGGGTACTTGTCACTGACCGAGGCCGGGACGTCATATGTCTATGCTGGATTATCCCCTGGGTTGAGGCGACTTGTCCCGTAAGCGTGAAGGAGGTCGGGGCACGGGTGTCCGCTCAGAACTCCTAACACCATGCGTCGTGGCGCAACTGGGGGTTAGGCGGGACGATAACTTCTTCTCTTTTTTGGCCAGGCTTGTTGTACTCTCTCTAGCTGACGAGTGGGCACACACTGGTCCAGCAGTCTCGCCCCGGGGTACCTGTCACTGACTTTGGCCGGGGCAGTACATCCACGGATTAGGGCCGCATTGGAGGGTAGGCGTGGCGAGCAATCGCTGTGGCTGGGCTCGTAGTACTCTATGTGCCAAGCGGGCGTCCAAAGGTCCAGTAGTCTCATCCTGTCCAGGGTATTGTCCCTGGGGTGGACGCCGTATGCCTGTGCTCGGCCGGTATATGTGTGTGGCATAGCCCGTGCAGCCTGAGTGTCCAATCGGGACGTAGGTGCGTCGAGCTAGCTCACTGTCAGATTCGTCTACTCTCCGTCACTGACGAGTGGGTGCCCACTGGTCCAGCAGTCTCGTCCATCCGAGGGTACTTGTCACTGCCCTAGGGGTGAGACGATGCACGCCTGAGCTGGACTGGTCCCAACAGTTTGGAGGACCATACTCCAGAAGCCGCGTCCGGACCCAGAGGCCGGGGGGTGGGTCACGCATGCAGGTTGCAGTCCATACTCATACTAGATACTATCAGTACTAACGAGCTGGCGCACAATACGGCCGATGTCCTAGGATCGGTACGGGATGGCCTCTCCCGTGCAGTCCAAGTCACCACATCCAGGGAATACGTCTTGTCACAGCCGCGGAGGTGGTATGATCGTTAGCCGGCACCTGGTCTCGGACTGGTGTCGGCCGTTCACGGCGATAGAAGCCCCAAGCTGGAACCACTGCTCATCTAGCCAGGGGCGCAGACAACGCACAGGTGAGTGGAGGCCCAGCCAGAACAGAATAGGCAGACGGCATGCTCATCACTCGGCCATTGGAAGTCCCCACAAGCGTGCGGACTTGTAAACTGCAAAACATAGTCAACAGTGATAGGCGAGCAAGCGTAGCTCTCCAAGGCCATGCGACAAGTGTACACGAGCGAAGGTAGACTTCGTACCCAATGCCAAATCCACAGCCAGTGCCGTCGCCCGGCGCTCTAACCTCCCTTCCCTGAGCGCCGGTCGCGGGCAACAACCGAGGTTCTACCTTACCATGTCGGAGAGGCTGGAGGCCAGACCAAGGCCGTAGGGGACCAACTGTGTCGCAGAAGCGAAGCCCCGCACCACCAACGGTAGAGGCTGCACCACATAGGTAGCTCCAAGCTAGCACCGTGAACACAGTAATCCAAAGCTAGTGCGGAAAACACGGGAAGCAATCCAAGTCCCCAGCACCACAAGTCTGGCAGAAGCCCCCACACGTAAAAACGACGAAGGTAAATTCCAAGCTAGCACAGTGAACACAGTAATCCCAGGCTAGTACAGAGAACACGGCAGAACTCCAAGCCACAAGGCGACCGGTCACACCATACACAGCCAAGACGCAGAAGCGTAGGTACACAACCGTTCACGGCTAGCTAAGAAACAGACTGGCAGGAATCCGGTGGGCATGTGCCCGGATGGGGATGGAAGGGAGGCTACTCGGGATACTGGCTAGGTTATGTGCCCCTTGTTGCCTCACCTGCCATATAGGTAAACAACCAATTTTGACTGAAATTAGGCTAGCTAAGACACTATTCCTAACAGTAATGTCATCAGTAATGTGTTTTGAGGAAACAAATGCCTTCGGACATAGAAAAGAAGTGCTGCATGAAGCAGTCATGCACGAGTCTTTTCGAGGTAAGCAGTTTTTGTTTTATGTTTGTAGCAAATGTAAAAATATTCAGCATGCATGGGAGAAGGACGACTTTGCATTACTGTCCCACACTCGTCAACAAATGCAGGACAAGACCACGAGGCTTGCTGACATCTCGTCCCAAGTGGGCCTCACCATTCACAAACAGAAAACAAAGACAATGAGGCTGAACACAACCAGGGAAGAACCAGTCTTGCTTGCTGGCACTCCGTTGGAGGAGGTGGAGTCCTTCACGTATCTCGGGACCATCATAGACAAAAAAGGCGGCGCTGATGCAGATGTCAGAGCACGAATCGGTAAAGCCAGAGCAGCCTTTCTCCAGTTGAAAAAAGTGTGGACAGCACACCAAAGTCCGGATTTTCAACTCCAACGTGAAAGCAGTTCTCCTATATGGAGCAGAGACTTGGAGATTGACAAAAACCACAGTCAACAGAGTACAGACCTTCATAAACAGTTGCCTTAGAAGAATTTTGAAAATCCACTGGCCAGAGAAGATCAGCAATGTCAGACTCTGGGAGAGAACAGAGCAGATAACAGCAGAGAATGAAATTGGGCGAAGAAGATGGGGATGGATTGGTCACAGTCTGAGAAAGCCAGCTTCCAGTATCACTAGGCAGGCATTGTCATGGAACCCCCAGGGAAAGAGGAAAAGAGGTAGGCCGAGAAACTCCTGGCGTCGAGACCTCCAAGCAGACATCAAGAGACTGGGAACCACCTGGAGTAGTATCAAAGGAGAAGCACAGGACAGAAGTCGCTGGAGGTCTCTCGTTGACGGCCTATACCCGGGTAGGGGTGACAGGTGTAAGTAAGTAAGTAATGGGAGAAGGGAATTAGAGATGTGACTTCTGTGTACATTTACACCTTTACAAAATGACCACTCAGGGGAATGTGAAAAACGTATTTTTCTTTAAAATAAGTTTTTTTGAAAAATACTTACCGATGGTATTACAACTAGGAAATGTTTCTTAGCTAGTCTAATTTTAGCCCAAAAATTGTTGTGTACGATAATGGCCATGATGGCAGGAGAGGGGCGCCATAGGTTAGGCGGAAACCCGGTAGCCTCCCTTCCGGTTCAACCACGCATGTGCTCAGTGCTCAAACAACCAGTCAGTTTCTTAGCGGAGCAGCGGCGAGCGGGGCAGGTGGGAGGGACCTTCGAGTAATACCATCGGTAAGTATTTTTCAAAAAAACTTATTTTAAAGAAAAATACGTTTGTTTTCTCAAAACACATTACCGATGGTATTACAACTAGGAAGAATCCCGAAAAGGAGGTGGGTGCCGCTAACCGCCCCTACCCCTGCCATCGAAGCTACTAGAAAAGTCCACCCCAAGCAACCTCCCTCTAATTTTAGTGAAGATACTTACGGCGCCTAGGGCGCCGGGAGGGAGTGTTGCGCCGCCACGATGTCTCCCACCAGCGCTAGGTTCTGCCGCTGGCCGGAGAGGTCCCTCAGGTAGAAGCGAGCGAAGGTGTTCTCTGTTCGCCAGCCCACAGCCGCCACGATGTCCTTGACCGCACAGTTGCGTTCGAAAGCAAGGCTCGTGGCCATGGCTCTGATCTCGTGCGCCCTGATCCTCATGCGCTTTGCTGCATCAGGGGCGAATTCCTGGTAGGCGGATCGTATCACCCACCGAAGCCAGGAGGATATAGTCTGGGCTGAGATGTCCTGTCTACCTGGGGACAGAGGAAGAAAAAGGCGGGTGCGTCCCCTGCGGAGGGGCTTGGTCCGGCGCAGGTACACACGTAACGCTCGAACTGGGTCCTGCTGTCTGGACTCTCGATTGGAGCATGGTTCTCTGAGTGGTAGTATGGTGACCAATTGTGGTGCCAAGAGTGGAGATCTGGTCTTGGCTAGGAAGGTCGGGTCGGGAAGCAGCTGCACCGAACCGTCCGTCCGGAATTGTAAACAGGTGGGGCGAGTAGAGAGGGCGTGCAGCTCACTGACTCTGGAGGCTGAGGCGAGGGCGAGCAAAAAGCAGGTCTTCCTCGTCACGTCCGGTAGTCTCGCCAGCTGTAAAGGCTCAAAGCGGGCCGAGTTGAGCCAAGTAAGGACCCAAGGTAGGTCCCAACGTGGTAACAGTGTACGGAGAGCGGGACGATGCAGACCGAAATGGCCCATCAGATCGGCGAGGTCCTTGCAGGCGCCCGGGTCGGGACGTCCCAGATGCCTGTAAGTATCAGCGATCATGGCCATGTAACCTCGAATGGTGATGGGAGCTAAACGCTGGTCGTGAAAAAGCCAGAGGAAGAAATCCGCCAGCTGAGGGACTGTCAACTCGGTGGGGGAGAGGCGTCTGTCGTCACACCAGGTGCTGAGAACTCTCCACTTGCCCTCGTAAACTCGTCTGGTCGAGACTCTGCGGGCTGTAGCGATCGCGTCCACTGCCGCACCTGAGAAGCCTCTAGCGGTGAGGGCTTGCCGGACAACCTCCAGGCGTGGAGGAGGAGACGTTCTGGACAAGGATGGTACAGAGACTGCCGAGGTTGCTTGAGCATCGTTCGTGGAGTGGGTAGCTGTAGTGGGGGGGCTGTAGCCAGATTCAGGAGGTCGGTCGTCCATGACCTGGTCCAACAAAACGGAGCCACCAGAAACAGGATAGTGTTGCTGCCTCTCAGCTTGAGAAGAACCTTGGGGATGAGGACCGTGGGAGGGTATGCGTAGGCAACCAGTCCATCCCAGGAGATGGAGAGGGCGTCCACTGCCCAAGCCAAGGGGTCTGGAATCGGCGAGACGAACAGAGGGAGCTGGCGATTCCATCTCGTGGCAAAAAGGTCGATCATGGGTGACTCCCAGGTAGCGCCGATCATCCGAAAGATGTCTGGACGCAGAGACCACTCGGTGTGTAGTAGTTGACCGCGACGGGAGAGGGAGTCGGCCAGCACATTCAGGTGACCCGGGATGTGACGCGTGCGGAGAGAAATGTCCCGATCCTCGCACCACCGGAGCACTTGGTAAAGGAGGATGCAGAGAGATGGGGAGCGGGTCCCGCCCTGCTTCTGGATGTAGGCGACGACCGTAGGGTTGTCCGACAACACCAGTAGCTCCCGGTGAAGCAGGCGAGATTCCCACACACGAAGGGCTTGCCAGACGGCTTCCAATTCCAACCAGTTGATGTGTCGGTCCCGGAGATCCAGGTCCCAACGGCCGGAGGCCGTCTCGAAGGAGGGTAGAAGGTGTGCTCCCCAACCGGAGAGGCTCGCGTCTATGCAGATGGAGAGGGAGGGCGGTGGCGAGAACAGCGGCACTCCTGTCGCGAGCCAGAGGGGGTCCGCCCAGCGTAGCAGGTGAGGACGGAGCAATGAAGGAATCGGAACCGGAGACTCTAGGTCGGAGGTCGACAGACGCCAGTGTAGCAGAAGGTGCAACTGTAGCGGCCGGGAGTAGAGACGCCCTAACGGAATAAGGTCTGCTGCAGCGCTCATCAGCCCCAGCAACTGAAGCCACTGCCTGGCGGGGATCGAAGACTTCTGGGATACCTGCCGAGCTAGATCCGCCAGCTTCTGAATGCGGGGTTCGGGCAGCCGGACGATATTGCGGTCGGTGTAGAACTCCATGCCTAGGTGAACGAAATGGCGCGACGGCACGAGGTCGGACTTGCCGAAGTTGACTATGAAGCCCAGCGTCTTGAGGAGCTGAAGCAAGGCATCCCGGTCCACCTCCAAGGCGGCAGGGGTCTGATTCTTCAGGAGCAGGTCGTCCAGGTAGTTGGACGTGGGGCTCGTGGAAGTCCGTCGTGCCTTGGCCACCACGGCATCCATGATGCGTGTGAAGACCCATGGGCTGAGGTTGAGGCCGAAGGGCAGTGCGCGGAACTGGTATACCACACCCTTGAAGGCGAAGCGTAGATAACGTCTGGACGCTGGGTGCATGGGCACGTGAAGGTACGCATCCGCGAGGTCCAGGCTGATTGCAAAGTCGAAGGGTTGCACCGAGGCACGCAGGGCCCGCGCTGTCTCCATGCGAAAACGTGGAGCTACTATAAACTTGTTGAGCACCGAGAGGTCGATCACAGGACGCCACTTGCCGCCTGGCTTGGGAACTACAAACAGCCGGCTGTAGAAGGCTAGGGAGTCGAGTCGTGTCACCACCTCTGTCACTGCTTTTCGAAGTAAGGCGGTCACCTCGTTGCGCAGAGCGTCTGCCTTGAGCTGGTCTGTCGGAACCAAGGTCCACGCCGGAGTACGTCGCAGTGGGGGCGGGGACCGAAACGAGATCCGCAGACCGAGGGAGATGGTTGAAAGAATCCAGGGGTCGTCCGGAAACAGCGCCCGCCAGGCGGCGCTGTGCCGTGCGAGCCTCCCGCCGACCGGAGGTTCCAGCGCGGTCGACGGGGCCCGAAGGTGGAGAACGTCAGTAAGCCCTGCCCCGCCCGGGGCGTCGGGCAGGCTTGGGCCAGGTCCTGGAAGCGGGAGCCGAAGAGGATCCTGCAGTAGGACGGGTACGGGGGAAGGCAGGGGGCCTGGGGGGAAGACGTCCACCTCTGGTGTAAGGCCGGGAAACGGGTCTAGTCGCCCGCAGGGGGCGACCCTGGGTCCTGCGGGTATGCTGAAAGGGAGTAGGAACTGTACGACTTGGCCAGGTGTCCTTATTTGCCTCCTTAACCGCCAACCACGTGGGGCCGAAGAGAAGCTCTCCGCCAAGGGGCGCCTGACGAAGTTGAAGCTTCAGGTCATTGGGGAGAGGGCAGGAGCGGAGGAGGAAATCCCGATGCAAAAGGTCACAGTTGGCCGCCGCAGCCATAGCGTTGACACAGGTGTGGTAGGATGCACGGTTACCAGAGACGGCTAGAGCGAGCAGATCTCCCAGCAGCGGCGTAAGGGACGGATGCCAAGCCTCCTCTACGCGACGAACCATGGCTTGAGTCAGAAGGTCAAGAAATCCCGCGGAGGCTAAGGCGTTGCGTATGAGATTACCTGTCTGATCGATTCCTGGAAGCAGAGGGGTCCGTGCCGGAATAGCCGCCAGGGCCCAAGCAGCTGTGTCCGGTTTGGGTAGTGCGCAGGTAAAGCTCTGAGAATGTCCCGCGTACCAAGATTGCCTAAAAAACATGTGTAGGTCCGCCGGCCACTTCGAGTCATTGAAGAATCCAGCGGCGCCCAAGTGTCCCTGAGCGAGTCGAGCCGAGAACGCGTCCCGTAGGCTGCTGAAACCCGGAGGTTGAGGAGGCATCTTAAAGGTCTTGGTATGGAGTTCCGCATCTACATAGGCCGCGGCCTTCTTCTCCGCAGGCGGAGAAGGAGGACAGTCTTCCGGCGGTAGGCACGCCGAGATGATGCGAGCTGCCTCATCCAGGGCACGCAGAGTCTCCAACCTGTGTCCCACTGCCGACGGATGTTGTTCCTGCTCATCTTGATCCACGTCAGGGGGCGCCTGGATAGAGTGCGCGGGGCTGTCGTCCCGAAGTAAGCCGAAACTGAGTCCTCGGGAGCAAGGCTGAGCGCGTCATCCTCTAATTGCATAGGGAGGTGTGTGGGGCCGGTTCGAGCTACGAGTGAGGGCCCAGCCTCCGCGACGAGCCGGGACGTGACCGAGGCCTTGGCCGGCGAAAATCTCTCGGAGCGGTGCCGCCACGAACGGACCGGGGAGGTTACTTGAGACTGAGACCGAAAACGGTGAGCGTAGCGTCGAGGCGATCTTCTATCCCGCGGGGAGGGCTCACGGCGAGAGCGGGGACTCCTAGAACGGGAATGGCGGCGGCAACATCGACTGACTCTTGACGACGACGGCCTAGGGGGTGGAGTAGATGATTGACGCGTTCTCCGAGTAGAATGTCTCATAACTGGGGAATGCGGTCTGGACCAACGAACCACTTGCGGAGATCCGACCCCGGACACCGTCCGCGATGGCCGACTGGTACGGGAAGATCTGGAGGCATGCCTATGCCGCGGTGACCTGTCCCTAGACTGTGAACGTTGGCAAGAAGAGCGGGAGACCGTCCAGTGCTTCTGCTCTCTGGAACGAGGTGAGATACGGTCCGTACCTGAACGCCGAACTCTGTCGACGCGTGGAGGCGGAGAATCCTTCTGCTGGGAAGCGGGCCTCTCCTGAGTCGAGACCGTTACCGGAACTGAAGCCTGTAACTGTACTCTCTCTCGCGCCGATAGAATCGGCGGAACCGGACAGCGTGCACTAGTCGGGTCTGTGCCTGCTGCCGGTGTAGTAGAACGAGCTAGCGACCGAAGTCGCGATGGAGAACGTTCTAACGTCTGATAAGCACCACTAGTCGGGTCTGTGGTGATTACCGGCGTGTCTTTATTGTTCAAAGAAGCTTCAGTTCTAGTCTCTGCTACCGGACAGCGCGCACTAGTCGGGTCTGTGTTCGCTGCCGGCCCAGGAGGACGGGCTCGCGGCGGAAGGCGCGGCGTAGACTGTCCTCTCACCAGGTAATACCCACTAGTCGGGTCTGTGGTTCTTACCGGTGTATGGCCCTGTATACGTGCTGGTGTCGGCAGTTCACGACGGTAGAAACCCCATAGCTGAGTCCATTGTTCTTCCCGCCAGGGGGCACAGACCAGGCACGGTTGGGAAGAGGTACAGGATGAACAGGGCAGGCACACCTCATGTCCATCACTTGGCCACTGGAATTGTCCACATCTGATACAGGTGCGGACTTGCCAACTGCAACACAAAGCAGAACCATCTATTTGAAAGTAATCAAACCTGCCGCAGCCGGCAGGCAACGAAACGCGCGAAACGAACGAAGGAGATACGGCGTATGCTGGCGTGCGGCGCTCAAACCCTCCCTGAGCGCCGTACGGAAGCAGTGACCGAGATTTTACCTCGCCATGTTGGGAAAAGGAGAGGAACGAAGAGCGGTGTCAGCGGTGAAGCCCGAAGCCGTCCTACCAAAGCGCCAAACGACTCCGACAGGCCGCGACGGGACCGGTGCCAGGCGCAGAGACGACAGTCACCCGAGTCGACCAGGAAAGCGCCGCCGCCACAGAACAAGGCCTTCCCACGCGGTAGGCCAAGGATGAACCCCAAGGGCACCAGAAGCTGAAGGCGACCGGCCGACAGTGAGCACAGCTCACCAGCGTCGTTAGGAAGTCCTCTCGAAACAACGCACACACGAAAGCGTCCCAGCCAAAGGCCACAAATCCGTCTCTCACAGTAGAAAGTCGAAGCCAGTGAACGATAGCCAAAGAACGAAGGAGTCCACAGCGTACACAACCTCACGCGACTAGCGAAGAAACTGACTGGTTGTTTGAGCACTGAGCACATGCGTGGTTGAACCGGAAGGGAGGCTACCGGGTTTCCGCCTAACCTATGGCGCCCCTCTCCTGCCATCATGGCCATTATCGTACACAACAATTTTTGGGCTAAAATTAGACTAGCTAAGAAACATTTCCTAGTTGTAATACCATTGGTAATGTGTTTTGAGAAAACAAAGTGTTTTACCATACATGTGCTTCTGAAATTAGTAACATGACAAAGGAACTAAACGTGGATGGTCTCCTCAGAAAGGCAGACTTGGGTCTTTGCAACTGAATGAGAGCACAGCGAAACATGAATAAACCAATGTTGCGTTTAGTGGGATGATGCGTTGCTGTGTGGTTTATTTTGTGGACAGAATATAAAGTGTATTTGTTACGTGTTCCAATTACTTTTATGCTGCCTTGAATTTGGAAATTTTCACACATACGAATGGAACAAGACAATAATTTAGTTTAAAAACCACATTGTATAATTTAACCATACTGTAATTAGAGTAAATACGTATTTTGCAATGGCTGCATGACGCAACTGGTAAGACAGATACAAAACATTGGCACTGAACAGAAGAGGAGAGTGTCTTTACAGATAATATACATTTTTATTGTTGACATCAAATAAGAACTATACACAGTTTGACAAAGGTGTGCCCAACGTTTTTCATGGGTAACTTTGCAAAGAAGAACACATGTAATTCAGTGCCAGTTGACATACAATGATTTAATTTTAAGAACTGTACAGCTTGTCACCTTTTTAAACAGTAGCAAAATATTTGGAATCTTTTCAGAAACGGTTCATTTATATATCAGATACAGGTCCATTTTTATGTTAATTAGTAAGCTAAGTTTTCAAACGTGAAGCAGCACAAGGCATGCAAGAAACTGGCATGTTTGCCCCCAATATTAAAATCCCTGCGCCCTGCACATGCTGCTAACATGGAGTGAATGCACATTACAAGTCAACACCATCATCATGTTCATGAAGTCATAAGTAAATATGAATTGTGTTAGGTCAACTGGCACTGAATACTGACCAGTACCTTGTAGAAGACTGTAAAACATAATATAAGTGTATCACACATTCTGAAGTACTGTTAACCCAAAGCCAAAAAATGTGCTCAATCAGATTAGCTCCAAAGGACGTAATTTTTCATTCAACTCTTTATCCCTCTTGTAGATGGAAAAGACTTTCTGAATGACTGTTCTGTCTGCATCAAAAAGCAGGAATTCAACTTTCTGGGAATTTTTAAAAGGCTGAATCAGTCTTCAGAACTGAAGACTGTCACCCACATCGACATGTAGAACTAGAAGGCTCAACAAATGTAGCAAACAATTGCCTATGTGTTGGTTGGCATCCTTCTGTCTCGGAAGACAATGGAGTATATGCGCTTGCTGGGTCAGTCCGTTTTTAAGATTTGCAGTGCCTGCTGTGACTAATCAGTCCAATGCGAGAGTGGCAGTGTCTGTTGCATTTGCTACAGGTGAAGCCTGTGACTGTTGCTGCGGGCACTGGCTCTTCTTTCTTTCGTCTGCGCTGCCTCTTCTCCTCCCACTGGCTTTCTCTCCTTCCCTTGCTCAGATTTATGCTGGTCTTCACTGCAAGCCGCCAGCTGGCACGATCTGTGGTGGTGGCTTCTAAGTCTGCGGGATTCAGGCTTCCAGCTTTCAGATCATGCTTGCAGACATCTTTGTATGTAAGCGCTGGTCTGCCTGTTGGTCTGGTGCCGGAGGCGAGCTCACCATACAAGATGTCCTTAGGAATCCGACCATCCTGCATGTGGCAGACATGGCCGAGCCAGCGTAGGCGTCTTTGTGAAAGGAGTGCGTACATGCTAGGAATGTTAAAAATTGACACAAACAGCTCTTCTTCATTTTCTCCTCTCTAACTCTAAGAACTCAGTGTTACTAAGCTGTGTCATAGCTTTTTCAAAAACACTTCTACTTGGGAATCTACTAACCACAAACTCCTCATAGGTCTCAGCTTGAGGGCACGCAAACCAGAAGTGGGTAACAATATCCCTGCACCATGGCAGCAGTGAGAAATGTTTTTTTTGGGTTGCAAGCTGTCAACAACAGAAAAATATATGAATTACAGTAAATGGTATGAATACAGTGATGCATATAAGTTGAGAGGAACACCATTGGAGATGGGAGAATTCATCATGTAATGGTTATCCAATGAGTGCTGCATGAATACCTATGTGCACCTCCCTCTCTGTTAGAAGACCATAGGGTAATGGTGTGCACTTGCTTATACTTCAAAAGGACATTTTCAGTATGAATGTAGATGGTGTTCTAAGACCCACCCCCTGCATGCATAACAGTTGGTGTGGTTAAAGTTTAAAACGAAAAGAGCAGAAACCACACCTTGCACACACAATATACACACCACAAGAGCACAGTACATACTGAGTCATCTGTATGAACAGACCTGCTTTCCAATCTGTCAAAAACTTGCTGCATGGAGCAGCCTTGCCATTCTCTGCAGGTGAAACAATGGGGCTGTATTTAAAGGCGTATATCTACAAGTGGTGACAATGACCACTCCTCAGATGTACTGCCCTAAACAAATTTGAAACTAAAAAATACCTACAATACAATACAATGCAATACAATACAATACAATAATACTTTCTTAATCCCTCATGGGGAAATTTGTTGTCTGCCCATACAACACATGGCATCATCATTCACTCAGTGAAATAATTAAATAACCCAAAACTCTCAATTAAAGATGAACTGTAACAGACGTATTGTTTACCTTTAACACTCTTGGCATCAGAAACACTTTTGGTGGATTCCCCCTGTGCTTCTGGTGTCAGCAATGTTGCAGTGAACTACTGAAAGGGCTAAAGAACTAAAGAATGTTGACAGACACTATCTACTGATATTGCTGTTGAAGAGGGTAACAGCCTGAAGGTACTTTTGGGTACTTGAAGTCTGCCACTTTGTTTGATACGATACAGGTCATACAGGTATGACCTGTGCAACTTTTTGCTTTTTGCTTGGGACCCTCAACCTGACACAAAAAAGGCCTCCCTGACGCTAGACCTTCCAGTGGCCCAAAAATCAAACAGGCGGGGGTGAGGTGTGGAAGAAGGCCTGTGTGGTGTGTCTCACCACAATATCAAACAAAGTGGGCTGTTGGGGGGGGGGGGGGGGGGGGGGGGGAGGGCTAAGCACCAGAAACTCAATGGGGGGTCCAAACACCCCAAAAAAAAGGGTCTTTGTTATAGGATTTTGAACTTTTCTTATTGAGGGGGGTGGGTGGGGGAGGGAGTGGGGGGGTGGGGGTGGGGCATATCCGCGGCCCTGTGTTGTACTACACAATTTACATAAAGATAAATACACATTATGCTAAACTGGTCCAACGTATTTGACACTGTGATGTAGTTTAGAGATCTGCATGCCTGCTGCTGAGATGGAGACAAGTGTGTGTGATATACACACGTGACAGTGTACTGATGCATCCGTTTGACATTAGTTTTCACTAAAAAGTAGAATAACCTTTCTTACTCGATATGCTGTCAAAATCACAATGCTGGTTCTGCTCAGTTAATTCCATTTTATTTTCCCTGTGACATTTATAATGATAAGAGACTAGCTTGGGGGGGGGGGGGGGGGGGAAATGGGGAATATGGGGAAAGTATTATCTGATATATAGAAGGTTAGATGAAGCTAGTATTGTACTAGTAACGATCGTGCGTAGTGCACAGATATCATGCGTGTGGTGCTAGCAAGCGAGTCCACGCTGACAAGTTTGACCTTTGATCCCACGGTGCCAAGAGGCTTTTGATCCTTTACCCCTCGGAAACAGGCACCGTCTTCCATTACAGAAACAGAACATTTGTATTTATACCCAATTTCTGAGTGCAATCAATTTCACAACTCACACATCAAAGTCTACATAAAGCATAATTGGAACCGACAAATGCACCATCGAAGCAGAAACATTACCTCTCTGAATCGAGTGAATAAACACATTGACATAGTACAGGGTGAAATGTTACTGACAACCAGCAATGTGCAACTCTAACACACACCGTAGCCATTTTCAGATGTAGACGTTTCCTTTAAAGACCTGTGCGACATTTTAGCATGAAATATTTTTAAGATATATTTACATCTGGTCTTAAGACCTTTCTTTTAGTCTCGCTGGCCAGATTTTTACCCATCCCGCCGTGAGATGGCCTTGGTTGCCTGATCGGCGTGAAACCCAAATAACTAACTAACAAACTAACTAACCGTTTTCAGATCTCTGCAGCATAAATGTGATAACTAGTTCAGCGCAACATCATAACTATATGATAAACTGGTTAAAATCTTGCAAAATCAGTAAGAGATAAATTCTACTGAAGATCATATGTCAAATCACTAGCGCTCGCATAATTATAGGAAGATCAACAAAAGCCGTAGATTACTTACTGATTCAGCAGGAAAGTAATGAATCCGGGGTTCGTGGTCAAGCCAAGCTCTTGCTTTACGTGTCGCCACCTGTCCAAATTCCGTTGTCCGATGTCAATCAAACTTATTCAGGGCGGGATCTTGTCTCGCTTCCTCTTTCTTCTCTTCAATTCCGAGTTTGTCAATTTCGGCGTGACTCAAAGATACTTCCTTTTTTTCCCGCTGGTTCATCCGCCATCTTGTCTCTGATTGGTTATAATTATGCAGATGACCTAAGGTCGTATAGAATAGTTATGACGTCAGCTACCATCGCCTATCAGAAGCAATCTTTTCACTGCATCTAGTCACAAGATTCCGGTGGACCTCTTTTCGCTTTGAACAGATGAAAGAAAGCACTTGGTGGGACAATAGGGTGGTCACTGTCTAAGTGGGTAAGTATATTGAATCCCAGTAAAACCACAGACCAGCACACAATTTGTGGAAAACTCATGGAATGTTTAAACAACAACTCTAAAAAAACAAAATTCTTATCTGAAACTGTAAAAACAAAGTCACTGAACATAGAAATAGATGATATGCTGGAAAACAAAACAAAGTCAGCAATCTGGTTACCTGTTCTGTCCAATCCTGTGTGCCCTGGCAGCCGCCTGAAGATCATTCTGAGGATTGAAGTCACTGTCCACAAAAATAACTGTGTCTGCAGCTGTCAGGTTCAGACCTTGGCCACCTGTAGTACACAAAAAATGAATTTTTCTCTAAAATGTATTTTTTCGAAAAATACTTACCGATGACATTACTATTAGGAAACATGCACTTAGCTTACTATTTCAGCCCAAAATTCCATTGTGTACCTACACAACAGGGGAGGCGACCCAAGGGTGCCGTAGCCAGGTACCTTGAGTAGCCTCCCGTACCTCCCCATCCGGTGGCGTGAGCAGTGGTGTCACACCAGTCTGAAGCTTAGCTTAGGAGCGCCACTGTCCCTCATGGACGTGCCTGGTCGAAGGCCTGGAGCTGTAGAAATGACCTCCACCGGTGCCCTTGAGAACCTCCAGCCGCGAGGGCGAGCCGCCCAATCCCCAGGCGTGCATGAAGTCGCTCAGGACATGGTCGGCACAGCCGTGTCTGTCGGGGTTGCTTGAACCTCGTGTGCTGGGTGGGGAACGTGCAGGGCGGAGGGGGGTCGAGGTTCATGAGGTCGGTGGTCCAAGCCTTGGTCCAGCAGAATGGGGCCACCAGCAAAGCACCGCGTAGGCACCCTTGAGCTTGAGCAGGACCTTGGGACTGGCTGCGTTGGCAGATAAGCATCCGCGAAGAGGGCCACCCCCTAGATGGAGAGCGCTGCGAGGGGGAGCAGGCAAATCTACTGTCGGGAAGGGGTCGAACATGGCCGCCTTACACTGCGCGCAGATCCTCTGAAGATGTCCGGGCAGAGCGCCCACTCGGTGTCGAGAAGCTGGCCACACCGCGAGCAGGAGTCAGCAGGACCATCAGGAGGCCAGGGTTGCGTCACGCTCGGAGAGGGATGTTGCAATTTTCGCACCACCGGAGGATCTGTGACAAGAGCCAGCAGAGGGAGCGGAGAGGAACCTGCCCCGCCGTCGGAAGTAGGAGCCCTCAGTGGCGGTGTTGGAAAGGACGAGAATCTCTAGGTGTCGGAAGCGTGTCTCACACGGATGAAGGTTCACCCAATTGCCGCCAGCTCCAACCCGTTGAGGTGCCTGTCCGCGCAGCCTGGAGGTCAGCGGCAGGGAGCGGTGAGGAACATCGGAAGAAGGTGCGCATCTCATCCAGTGAGGCTCGCGTCCGCATCGAGGGGAGCGCCTGACGGGAACCGTCCAGCAGGGGAGACGAGGGCGAGGCATCGGGAAGACCGGCACCCGGGTCGCAAAGTCGCCAGGGAACGGATGCCACGAGGGAAGCCGGAGCAGCCGAGGCGAATGGGAGGAAGCCAGTCGAGGGGAACGACATCTGCCGTCGCGGTCCTCAGGCCCAGGGGATGAAGTCCAACTCTGGAGAGAACTGCGTCTGCTAGAAGCATCTGCCGGACAAAGTTCGCCAGCATCCGGAACCGAGGCTCCAGAAGTCCCACCACATTGCGGTCGGCCCGAAGCACATCCAAGTGCACCACCGGAGCAAAGGCGTGGGGTCCGACTTGCCGAGGCTGACCGGGAGGCCGGTCCGATTGGGTAGATCGTGCAAAAAGCGATTGCAGAAAAGCGTCGAGCAGGTCCCGGCTGACGGCGAAGTCCATGGCCTGTACCACCATCTGCAAGCTCTGGTGATGAGGCAGGCGTAGAAGGTAGGCAAGTGACTCCCTCCAGTCACGAAGAACGTAGGCTCCGTGCCGAACTGTCGGGACCATGGTCCACCGGGGAGAGTGCCACATCATCGGAGGGGACCAGAGGAGATCAAAGGAGGCCCTCGGGGCTGGCTGGAGTGGGCCAAGGTCGTCTGGGAGCAGCAAGCGTCACATGAGGCGGCGGAGAGCGGCTGGGTCAGGGGTCCCTGTTGAGTCTGTCACCGCCTGCAGGCTAGGACCACAGAGGCGAGTGACCACGCCGGGTCTGCATAGAAGTGTCTTTACTTCGGCGAGGAGGTTTGCGGCAGGAACAGGGGACAGCATCACTATGCAGCGGGTCTGTCATAGACGCGTCTTCCCTTCAGCGAGGAGGTCGGGGCAGGACAGCATGCCGAGGCATTGGGTCCCAGTAGGTGGCGGAGGCCAAGGCATCGTCGGAAGCGTAGATCGCAGATAGGTGTCCTCGACGCACCAGATGACCGTCTGCGCGAAGAGCTCCTAACTCCCACAGGTCAGGGCGCAGAGGAAGAAGGTCGCAGTCCCATCCAAGCCCCGGGGGGAGCGGCATAGCGATAAGAGCCATGTGCTGTCACTGCCGGGTAACCACTGCTGGTGGAGGTCTGACCGGGAGCCACATACCAGCGAAGGCGGGCGGCGCTGTCCAAGACTGCCGGGCCGGAGGAGTCAGAGAGGAAGCCAGCGTAGCTCAGGAGCTCTGATGCCGAAGCGTGGAACGCCTCGACAAGGTCAGGGGAACCAGGGGCCTCCAGTGATGAGGTCGACTGTCATCCCACGGAGAACCGTGATGGAGCCACTTGGCCAACAGCTGGGGCTCATCGGCGTCGGGAGACACGGGCGAGGGACACATGCCGGGGCGAGTGCGGAGTCAGCCGGGCTCTCGAGGAACGCAAAGTAGCCAGGGGCAAGGAGGAGGAGGCGCCAGTCCGGAAGTGTGTCAGCCGACACGTGAAGATCTGGGTGGGCGAGTTAGTTAGTTAGTTATTTGGGTTTAACGCCGAGCAGGCAACTAAGGCCATCTCACGGCGGGAAGGGTAAAAATCTGGTCAGCCAGACTAAAAGAAAGGTCTTAAGACATGATGTAAATATACCTTAAAAATATGTCAGGCTAAAATGTCGCACAGGTCTTTAAAGAAAACGTCGAAAGACTCTCAAAAAGGTCAAAATAATAGAAACATCATAATCTATAAACGCTCAAATCTTATTAAAAATATGGCACTCTCTCAGAAAACTGAAGATCTTGTCCGGGGGCACATCCCGGAACAAAACCTTCAAGGAGTCTGCCGTGAAATGTTTATACCTTGTGTCGATTAGATCAGCACAAGACAACAAAAAGTGTTGAACAGAGTACTGCTCGTCGCAGGCATAACACCATGGACGCTCCTCCTGTTTAAGTAAATAAGAGTGCGTAACATACGTGTGGCCGATGTGGAGCCGAGCCAGGACAGTCTCCACACGGCGGCTGCCGCAGCGATAAGGTAGACCGTCGGACAACTTAGGAAGGGCTTCATGCAGTTTGTTAGCTTCCTCTTTGTCCCACTCGGACTGCCACTAACGGGCTATGTACGCACTAGCCACATGTCTAAAATCACTATAAACAGTCTGTGTGTCAGGGACAGGGTCATTGCGGGCATCGTTGGCAGCAGAATCTGCGATCCTGTTGCCTTCGATGCCCACATGCCCTGGCACCCAAATAAAAATGATATCATAATATTCCTTCATCAAGTCCGCGTGGAGCTCTCTGATCTGCACCAGCAGTGGGTGGTCATTTCCCGTGCCCTGACAGGGCAGGACAGAATCAGCAAGTTCCTTTCTCTAGATCGATAAGCATGCCTGAGTGCCAGCAGAACCGCCTGCAGTTCCGCACTAAATACAGATGAGTAGTCTGGGAGGCGGTGCTTAAATGGGCGTCTAGGATGGCGAGAGGACACTGCGACCGCAGCCACTCTCCCATCCTCAGATTTTGACCCATCGGTATAGATGCGACAATAGCCAGGAAAAATTGAAAGCAGTTCAGTGAGGCTCTGTTGGTATATGGCTGGTGGAGTAGAGTCTTTCTTGTGGGCAGTCAAGTCCAGCAAGATGTCAGGAACTGGTAAGAGCCAAGGTGGAGTGATGTGTTGCAGGGATTCTGAAACTATGTCCAGGTCCAATCCGGCCGCCTACAGATGAGGTCGGACACGGAAAGAAAGTGGACGGACAGCTCCCGGATGGGTATCGTAAATCTGTGCAAACGATGGTTTAAAAACACAATCATAGGCAGGATTGTCTGGATGGGCCTTCAGTTTCAGAACGTAGCTGAGCATGAGGCGGATGCGGCGGAGCTTGAGAGAAGGCTCCCTTGCCTCGGCATACAGACTAGGAACTGGAGATGTCCTTAAGGCCCCAAGACATATCCGCAGACCCTGATGGTGAATTGTGTTCAGACGCTGTAGCACAGACTTGGAAGCTGAGCCATACACCACAGAGCCATAATCCAGTTTGGACCGAACAAGGGCCCGGTACAGACGAAGTAAGACAGTACGGTCCGCACCCCGCACGACTGACGACACGAAGAATGTCGAGAGCCTTCTGACAAGAGGTTCTAAGGTAATTAATATGGTTGTGGAAGGTAAGTCTTTTGTCAAAAATGACCCCCAGAAACTTTGCCTCCTCGGCCACCTTAATTGGCACTCCAGCAATGCTCAGGCTAGGTTCTGGAAAAAATTTCGTCTGGTTAGTAAAATGCACACAGACAGTTTTGGAGGGCGAGAACTTGAAGCCATTGAGAGACACCCACCGCTGGATGCGATCAACGCACAGCTGCAAGCGCCTCTCAAGGGACGCAAGTCCTCGACCACGTGCGCACAAAGCAAAGTCATCAACAAACAAAGAGCATTCAGAATCATCCTTGACGGCCTTTACAATGTTATTAATTTTAATACTAAATAAAACAGGAGATAGAATGCTGCCCTGTGGGAAACCCATCTCCTGTTCAAAGGAGTCGGAGAGGGTGGAGCCCACACGGACATGGAACGACCGGTTAGTCAAAAAATTGTGAATAAAAACGGGCAGGTGCCCTTTAAAACCCATGTCCAACAAGTCAGACATTATGCCATACTTCCAGGTAGTGTCATACGCCTTCTCAAGATCGAAGAAAATTGCATAGACATGCTGCTTGTTGACAAAAGAATCTTGAATAAATGATTCAAAGCGGACTAAATGGTCAGTTGTACTATGGAAGCGCCGGAAACCGCACTGGAGGTCTGTGAGGAGACCCTGTGACTCAAGATGCCACACCAGGCGGGCGTTGACCAGGCGATCCATAGTTTTACATAAACATGATGTCAAAGCGATAGGCCATGTAACGAAGGTGTTTTAGTGTACTAAATTAAATTGTTACATATATAAACGTTTATGGAATGAGTGTGTGCGTGGGCTTTCTGCCAATCTGTATAAAGGTGGGTGTTCTATCTCTGTTTACTAGACTCTTTCATCCACCACACACACGCTTACAAACAAGGACAAAGGCCACACAGTTATTTCTCTTTGCCCTCTAACTATTTCTCATACACTCATAACTTACATTAAACCACACAATTCACATCATATAGACCAATCTACACAAATACTAACAAGTGGCATATAGGTTATTCACAACTTCGGCGCTCACACATTCACTCGCTACCGTAGAGGTCGTTGTCTCTCGCGAGAGACGTCACTCGACTCCTCTTTATACTAGTGTCGACACAGTCAATGATGTCACATCGACGACTTGGCGGAGATTCCCAAACTGAATATTACTAGTCAATGACTACTCACAGATTTAGAACATTCCTAGGCGTGAAATTATCAACGGCGCTAGGCGACAATAGCTACACTGACGGAACACTGCATGTGGTCCTGTAGCACGAATCTGTGGCTTACTTCGCTACCGTTGCTGCTCGTAGCACCAGTGATGGTAGGACGAAGGAGAGATGAAGGCTTGATGATGTCCGCATCCGGTCACGTACGTGATGCTCTCAGGACAGCTTCATCGGCCCTACACCAGGGGTTTCCGCTCCGTACCGGCCCCGCTGTACACAACATTTATACACTCATAAATGTTCGCTCTTACACCTAAAAAGTCTGAATGTGTCTTCGACACATTATTATTCTTCAGAGCGCTCTAGATCATTTCCTCTGAAAAATGTCTTCTTTATGCCACCATACTACAGTAACTATTGTCACAATTCTTATGACAATTCCTATAGCCACTTTAACACAGTGCACACATTTTGCGTACCTACACACAATGGATTATGAGCCAAATATTACAATCACAGCTCACCTTCAATTTATACATATTACTGCTCATTCATTCATCATTAGATATACCTAATTATATACTGAATTACATTCCTATTTCCGTCCCACATTTTCACACATGAATGAATACAACATATCATAGTTTTAAACTGTATCACATAATAATTACACGACCAAACAAGTATTGACACGAGCCATCGCACTTCCTTCAAACATGCGCTCCTCTGCACTCTAATCATAATAATTCATAAAAAGCAATACTTTCCCTTTTTGTCTGACTAGCCTTATAGGTCATTATAAATACCGGTAATAAAAGAATAAATACCTGTATTCAATATACAGCTATCGAATTCTCTAGCCAGAATTCTTCCTCAGAGCCCTAACGAAAACGACCGCTCGGCTCGACTGGTATAGCATCTATAACTGGCAACTATTCCCGATACCACACTGTCACTCCCACACGTGACACGTGACACGTGAACATCGCTCACCGCTACATTACCGCACGTGAACATTGCTTATCTGTACATTACCGCTCGTGAACATTCGGTCCAACCGCTAATGACGTCACACCATCGTCCGACCGAAACCTGCCCCAAAGGCGTTCGTTACAAGCCAGTAGTTGCCCGAGTCGGAAGGATCCTTACCCGGCTTGGGGATCGGTACAACCACAGCCTGGCGCCAAGACGGCGGAAAATGACCAGTTCTCCAGATATGGTTAAAGGCCTTGAGAAGTACAAGGAGTGACCTCTCAGGCAGATGCGTTAGGAATTGATAGTGGACGGTATCTAGGCCAGCAGCAGAGTCATTACATTTCTGCAAAGCTTGCTGCAATTCTGATAATGTAAATGGGACATTATAGTCTTCTGAGTTATCGGACTTAAAATCACAAATACGAGACTCTCGCTTCTCCTTCTCTCTCTGGAAGAAAGGTGAATACTGCTCCGTTGAAGAATTATGGGCAATGGTGGAGGCAAGCAAATTGGCCACAGCTTTTTTATCTGTAACCAAGCTGGCACCATTTCTAAGATGGCCAACAGAAGCCGAGCCACCTCTGCCCCTAATTCTCCGAACAGCCTTCCATACTTTCTGGGACGGAGTCCGAGAAGTTAAAGATGAGACGAAGCGTCTCCAGGAAGCACGGCGTTCACGTTTAAAAATGTAACGGGCTTTCGCCCTCTGTCTCTTAAAGGTTAAAATATTCACTTGCGACGGATTACGGAAAGCACGTCGCTGAGCAGATTTGCGCGCTATTTGGGCCTTGCGGCACTCTTCGTTGAACCATGGTACTCTCGGCTTTCGAGGGACTGATGCGGAAGTTTTAGGGATGGTTTCACCCGCTACGTCCAACAAAATAGTAGTAAAAGAAGAAATAGGTTCTTCAGATGACATGACCACCTCCTCTGTAATACGAGACTGACAGAGGGAGGCAAACAGAGGCCAGTTAGCTTTCTTAAGATTCCAGTGCCCCACCGGCGGATCCTCCCCACAGCTGACCGATGACAGGACTACTGGTCACTACCACACAGGTCGTCGTGAACCTTCCAGTCAAAGTCCAGCATGAGAGAAGGATCACACACAGTGAGGTCTAGAACAGAACTAGATCCTGAACCTGGGTTAGAGTATGTAGGTGAACCATCGTTAAAGACACATAGGTTAAGTTGAGAAAAACATCTTCTAACATCTGACCTCTGCCATCATAGTGGTCACTACCCCAAAGGTGAGCGTGACCGTTAAAATCCCCCATGAGAATAAAGGGAGGGGGCAGTTGATCAACTAAATTAAAAAAAATCATTACTACAGACCCGGAGGGATGGTGGCAGGTAAATACTGCATATGGTTATGGTCTTCTTCAAGGTAACCCGAGCTGCGACAGTCTGAAGACAGGTGTCGATGCTAACGGGGCTACATAAAATTTGGCTACTAATGAGAAGAGCCACTCACCCCGAGCGCCTCTCCGAATCAGAGCCTTTATGTATAACATTAAAACCATTAAAGGACACAGGGTCAGAAGTCTTCAGGTAAGTCTCCTGAAGAGATATTACTGAGGGGTTATAGCACTTGACTAAAAGACGTAATTCCTCAAAGTTAGCTTGAAAACCACGACAATGCCACTGAAGCAGAGAGTCCATGATTATGTCTTATCTGGGGGTGCGGAGTTTTTCCCCCCTTTTTCCTTTGCCTTGGAAGGAGTCGGAGAAACAGAGGGGGGCCGGCTCCCGGGCCTCCTCTGGTTCTTAGGAGATGAAGGGGGTGGAGCTGCCGCAGCATCAGCAACTTCCACTCCCTCCATCTGCTCCTCCAATGCAGCATATTTGTTTTGAAGGGGGACATCAGTGTTCCCCTTCTGGGCCCGTGCGCACGGCGGTCCCATAGATTTCTTAGACTTCTGGTCCTGGGCAGCGGTCCTGCCGCTAGAGTTAGCGGCCTTAGAAGGCTGACCAGAGCCAGAAACCTTTGGCGTTGACAAACTAGCAGGTTTGGGTGGGGGCTGAGGCTTAGGGGCAGCAGAAGGCGGTTCCACCGGACCGGTAGCGTCCGCCCTCTGCGTTCCCTGGCTCCTCGTCACCACCGGAGGAGGGTTACTCTCCAGGGGCGAGAGGATCCGAGGCTCCGCCCCCAACCAAGAAGTTGGGGTTTGACAAGAGAAGTCTTTGGTGGGGCGCTTGCCTGCCACTGCAGCGCTGAAAGTATACACAAAGTTGTTATTTGAGTTTGGCGCCGCCTCAGCTGCACCAGGACCGTCAACCAGTTTTTTTGCGTCCGCAAAGGACAGCCCCTTCTCCACACGCACCTGCTGAATCCTGCACTCGGAGATCCAACGAGGGCACTTCTTGTCCGAAGCCATATGCGCCCCCTGGCAATTAGGGGGATGGCTGTGCAGGACTCAGCAGAGTGTCCGGGTTTAGTGCAATGGGCGCATAGAGCCTCTGCCTGGCGGCATGTCTTCTGCCCATGGCCATACTTTTGGCACTTAAAGCACCGGAGGGGGAGAGGGACGTACTTTTTCACTTTTAGGGAGTAGTAACCTCCCCAGATGGTAGTAGGAGCTGTGGGGGTGCCAAACGTCAGGATGATGGTAGGGTGACGGATCTCCCTACCACCTCGTTTGGAAATGAAGCGCCTGACGTAGGTCACCCCCTGTGACTTAAGGTTCCGTACAAGTTCATCTTCAGACAGTTCGGCCAATGCTTGATCTTTAATCACTCCTCTAGAGGAATTCATTGTTTTGTGGGGAGTGACCTCCACTGAAGTGTCTCCGATGGAGGAGAGCCTCAGTAGCCCATTGGAGTGTGCCCGGGTACGGCACTCTACCAACAAGTCACCAGACCTGAGGCGCTGGGCCTCAGGCCTGCCAACACGGCTCCTGAGGGTCTCCCCTATCAGGAAAGGGTGCAGCTTTGAAACAGGCTTCTCTTTAACTTTGCTGTGGATAATGAGAAAGCGAGGCCAGGCGGCCGACGCCTGAGGTGTCGCTTCCTCACAGTCAGAGTCACTATCGTTCTCAATGACAATGTCGGCGGCTATGTGCCGCTTTGGTGCTAGTTTTGGTTTTTTTATATTTTCCATATTATAGTATGATAGATATTCATCCCCCGGGGATCCCCGCCCGCCACCGAGCCCAACAAGGGAAAGTGCAATTGTCGGCGGGTCTCCAGCCGACGCACAATGGAGACTTACTTACTTACTTACGCCTGTCACCCCTACCCGGGTATAGGCCGTCGACGAGAGACCTCCAGCAACTCCTGTCCTGTGCTTCTCCTTCGATTCTACTCCAGGTGGTTCCCAGTCTCTTGATGTCTGCTTGGAGGTCTCGACGCCAGGAGTTTCTCGGCCTACTTCTTTTCCTCTTTCCCTGGGGGTTCCATGACAATGCCTGCCTAGTGATACTGGAAGCTGGCTTTCTCAGACTGTGACCGATCCATCCCCATCTTCTTCGCCCAATTTCATTCTCTGCTGTTATCTGCTCTGTTCTCTCCCAGAGTCTGACGTTGCTGATCTTCTCTGGCCAGTGGATTTTCAAAATTCTTCTAAGGCAACTGTTCATGAAGGTCTGTACTCTGTTGACTGTGGTTTTTGTCAATCTCCATGTCTCTGCTCCATATAGGAGAACTGCTTTTACATTGGAGTTGAAAATCCGGACTTTGGTGTGTTGTGACAGCTCTCTGGAACTCCACACTTTTTTCAACTGGAGAAAGGCTGCTCTGGCTTTACCGATTCGTGCTCTGACATCTGCATCAGTGCCGCCTTTTTTGTCTATGATGCTCCCGAGATAGGTGAAGGACTCCACCTCCTCCAACGGGGTGCCAGCAAGCAAGACTGGTTCTTCCCTGGTTGCGTTCAGCCTCATTGTCTTTGTTTTCTGTTTGTGAATGGTGAGGCCCACTTGGGACGAGATGTCAGCAAGCCTCGTGGTCTTGTCCTGCATTTGTTGATGAGTGTGGGACAGTAATGCCAAGTCGTCTGCAAAATCGAGGTCGTCAAGCTGTGTCCACAGTGTCCACTGTATTCCACTTCGTCTGTGCTCTGTGGTCATCTTCATGACCCAGTCTATGGCCAGTAGGAAGAGGAACGGAGACAGCAGACACCCCTGCCTGACACCAGTTCTGACCTGGAGCTCTCTGGTGAACTGCCCTTCGTGGATCACGCGACATGTCATGCCATCATAGCTGCTCTTGATCAGGCGGAGAAGCTTTGTGGGTACACCATAGTGTCGTAGGAGTTTCCACAGAGTCTCTCGGTCCACGCTGTCAAATGCTTTCTCATAATCCACAAAGTTGACGTACAGCGGGGAGCTCCACTCCAGAGACTGTTCCACGATGATGCGGAGAGTGGCGATCTGGTCTGTACATGATCGGTTCTTCCTGAATCCTGCTTGCTGGTCTCTAAGCTGGGGGTCAACGGAGCTCTTCATTCTCTCTAGGATGATCCTGTTGAAGACCTTTCCTGGTACTGACAGCAAGGTGATTCCTCTGTAGTTGGAACACTTGCTGAGGTCGCCTTTCTTGGGAAGCTTGATTAGGTACCCCTCCTTCCAGTCAGCTGGCATCACCTCCTCTTCCCAGGTCTTTCCAAACAGTGGGTACAGCATCTCAACTGTTGTCTCTAGGTCTGCTTTCAGAGACTCCGCTGGGATGCCATCTGGCCCTGCTGCTTTGCCCTTCTTCAAAAATGCCACTGCTTTTCTGATCTCTTCCCGGCTGGGTCTGTCACAGCTGATGGGTAGGTCGGTCTCTGCCGGCTGGATGTCGGGGGGGTCGGGTGGGCTAGGTCTGTTCAGTAACTCTTCAAAATACTCGGCCCATCTGTCGAGTTGGTCTGCTCTGTCTGCAATAGGCTTGCCTTCTTTGTCTTTTACTGGTCTTTCTGTATGGCCATACTTACCCGACAATCTTCTGGTAATGTCGTAGAACTGTTTCATGTTGCCGCTGCCTGCTGCCTTTTCTGCCTCTGCTGCCAAGCTGTCTGTGTAGGCCCTCTTGTCTGCCCTGATACTCCTCTTCACCTCGCGGTTGGCTTCCGAGTATTCCCCCTGTGCCCTTACTTTGGCTGCTCTCGTGCGACTGTTGTTGACCGCTGCTTTCTTCTGCTTCCTCGCTTCTATCTTCTTCAAGGTCTGTGCCGACAGCCAGTCCTTGTGGTGGTGTTTCCTGAACCCTACAGTGTCTTTGCAGGTTGAGTTCAGCGCCTCTCTAACTGCCTTCCACTGCTGCTCTGTGGTGACCGCCTCCTCTTCATTTACTAGCTCCTGTAGCGCTTGAAACCGGTTGGACAGCACCAGTTTGAACTCTTCTCTAACTCCAGTTTCTCTCAGGAGGCCTACATTATAGCGCTGTCTTCTTGTTGTCTCTGTGCGGCTTTTCTTTAGCTTGAGCTTCATTCTTAAGGTAAGCAGATGGTGGTCGGAGGCGACATCTGCTCCCCTCCTCACTCGAACATCTTGAAGGGATCTTCTAAATTTCTTGCTAATGCAGATATGGTCTATTTGGTTCTCTGTTGTATGGTCAGGTGAGACCCAAGTTGCTTTGTGTATTCTTCTGTGTGGGAAGATGCTGCCTCCAATGACAAGTCGGTTTAGAGCACAAAAGTCTACAAACCTCTCCCCGTTCTCACTCATCTCCGAGCCTAGTCCCTGTCTCCCCATCACCTCTTCGTATCCGGTGTTGTCCTCCCCTATTTTGGCATTAAAATCGCCCATGACGATGGTGATGTCTCGCTCCGCACATCTGTCCATGGCACTCTGGAGTCGGTACTAGAACTCTTGTTTCTCTTCCTCGTCACTGTCATTGGTGGGCGCATAACACTGGATGACGTTCAGCTTGAGCTTTTTCTTGGTTCTAAAGGCTGCTGTTATAATTCTTGGCCCAAGAGGTTCCCAGCCCATCAGCGCTCTCTGTGCCACTGGTGACAGCATGAGTGCTACTCCTTCTGTATGGGGGGCATTCTCCTCTTCATGACCTGAATACAGAATCATCTCCCCACTTAACAGCCTTTTCTGGCCAGACTGCGTCCATCTGGCTTCACTGATGCCTAGCAGGGAAAGGTTGTACTTTTGCATTTCCGCTGCTATCTGGGCGGCCTTGCCGCTCTGGTACATGGTCTTGACGTTCCATGTGCCCATGGTTGTATCCCTGGATAGAGAGAGGCGGCTCGGTCCTGTGGCTTCCGAAGACTTCCGGCTTTCACCACAGGACGTCAGAAGTCTTCTAGTAGAAGAACCTTCCTCCTCCAGGAAAGGAATTACTGTTAGTCTTTTCGTCGGCGTTTTTGTAGCTATTTCCTTTTTTGCAGGGTGGGGAAGCTACCCCCACGCCCAACCCCCTTACTAGGAGGACCAGGGGTTTTCTGTCGGGGTCACCTTCCCTTAGACCATGTTGGTTCACGGCACCTTATTTCATTCGGTGCACCCCTCTCACGAGGGACCCCCTATCCACCACCCAGGGGACGCGCCTCAACGCCGTATGGTCCCAGCGCGAGGACAATGGAGACTGCCCGAAAGATATACTCAAGGGGGTAAGCCCGATTGAACCGTTTGAGCCACCGCCTTCTATCACACTGTTGAATACAGGGGAATACTGGCGTAAAGCACCTAATCAGCATCAGAGGCTATAGCATGGTGCTCCGTATAACAACCCGCATGTCAACAGGGGGATAGGGCTCGACGTGACAAGAGCCGATTGACTAGGCCGGTACGACTAGCCTCCCGTTTAGGCAGAAGTCAAGGCCAAAGTGGAGTGTTTCAGCCACCAGGATCCTCTTCTCCCCCGACACGGGTCTCCAAGCACAGCAAACACTTGGGATCCAAAGGACCAAAAGCTCACGCGTATTTTTAAGGACCAATCCAACATGGTAAGACCTGGGTAAGCACAGCTCTTTAAAAACCGGACCAGTGAAAAAGACTGAACAACATATCTGCTGACATCAAGTCCTAATCCTGGACAAAGATGGCACCCGTCTGCTAGCCCACTCAGTCAGGGACCGAGTGGACTACCCACCCACGCCACGTGGAGGCCGGTGCCGGGTAGGCATCTGGGTGGGCGAACTAGTTCACTGTGGGCCAGGTTGGGGAGAGCGGGGGCACAAGTCCAGTCGCGTCGTGGGGCTGGAGGCGCTTGACACACACCTTGGCGCGTGCCGAACGCGGCCGCTGCTAGACTGAATCCGAGTAGAGGAGGGAATGCTTCCAAGTATCCGCGTCGGAGCCCGAGAGGACTCAGGCCGGAGGGCAGGGCGCACAAGCTTGCCGTAGGCAAGTCACAAGAGGGCAGGCGCACAAGGGTCCAGTAGCTTCATCTGGCTGTGGGCGCCTGTCACTCACCGAGGGGCGAGGCGGACGACGGCGCTGCTGGACTGGTACCGAGTAGCGGCGGGGCTGCGTACACGATCCATAAGGCGGGGCAAACAAGTTCGCTGTGGGCCCCACTCGAGAGGGCGCACATGCACACGGGTCCAGTAGCTTCCTTCCGGCTGGGGGCGCTTGTCACTCACCTTGGAGCGGGATGGACGATATTGCTGCTGGGCAGGTACCGAGTAGCGGCGGGGCTGCGTACGAGTTCCGCCCTTACGAGCTTCCGCATGGCGGTGCGAACAAGGTCGCTGTGGGCTACGCTCAAGAGAGCGGGCGCACAAGGGTCCAGTAGCCGCGCCCGGCTAGGGGCGCTTCTCACTCATCGTGGAGTGGGGCAAACAACGTGGCTGCTGGACTGGACTCGGATAGCGGCGGTTCTCTTTCCTCATCTCTTTGCCGCCTTCTAGTTTCCACAAAGCGGGGCGAGCAAGCTCGCTGCGGGCCAGGCTCGGGAGAGCAGGCGCGCAAGTGAGTCGGCAGTCCCCCAACATCCAGTTGCCTTGTCCGATTGGGGCCGCTGTCACCCACCGTGGAGTGGGGCAAACGACGTGGCTGCTGGACTGGATTTAATTAGCAGCAGTTCTCCTTATGTCATTTGGCCGCTGTCTAGTTTTCGCAGAGCGGGGCGAGCAAGCTCGCTGCGGGCCAGGCTCGAGAGTGCGGGCACGCAAGGGCGGTCTCATCCGGTGAGTCATCAGTTGCCCAGTATCCAATGGCCTCGTCCGGCTGACTTTATCCTTCCTCATAGCTTCCTAGGTTCCGCAGAGCGGGGCGAGCTTGCTCATTGCGGGCCAGGCCCGGGAGAGCGGGCGCGCAAGGGGGGTCTCGCCCGGCAAGTCATCAGTCCCCCAGTATCCAGAAGCCTCGTCCGGCTGACTTTAATCTGTCCTTTTAGGTTCCTAGGTTCTACGGAGCGGGGCGAGCAAGCTCGCTGCGGACCTGGCTCGGGAGAGCGGGTGCGCAAGGGAGGTTTTGTCAGGCGAGTCATCAGTCCCCCAACATTTCCAGAGCAGGTGTGTCTAAACCAGTCCGTAGCGGTAGCGGGTGGCTGGTCCTGGGACGTCGATGGTCGTTCGCGCCGAAGGAGCCCCAAGCTGTGACCAAGTTCTTCTACCCAGGGTGCGCAGGTGCCGCAGGCATGACCAGATGCGCAGCCAGAGCAAGGGAGGCACATCGCATGCGTCTTGCCCGACCACTGGAAGTCTCCACAGCGCTTGCGAAGTATTACTGCAACATAGTCAAAGGTGAGAGGTGAGCAGCCGTGGCCCGGAAGGCCACGCAGACCAGCGCACCCACGCTCACATTATCCCTTCACTGATTCATAACTTTACCTACCGCCTGCCGCATGGCACAGTGAAGTCATGTCTAAGTCATGTCTAAGTCTAAGTCAGAGCAAGATAACCTTCGTGCGGTAGTGCGGAAAAGAACCCCACGCTTTTCCGGAGACCACCTGGGTATGTCGTAATGAGTGTATTATAAGGGCACTGCACGCCAAGTACAAGTCTGTACAATTCACACCTTCTCTCTGCCTGGTGTAAACGGCAGCCGTATCTAATATATACCGCTATAACAAAAACATGGTGCGGAGGCGGCCAAAGCGCAAGGCGAGCGAGCGCGGCTCCGCAAGACCACGCAAAACAACATAAGCCACCTCTATAGAGAGTCCCAGTAGTTCCTTCCCCACCGACCACCTCTCTTGGTCAGGTGAGCCGTTGCTTTCTGGGTTTTTTTGGTGTTGTTTTCTTTTAAAGGACTATCACTTAGCAGAGCGTGCTTTCGATCCACGGACCAATGGGTAAAGAGCCCAGCCCGCTCCCACTGGGCCCCTCTGCTTCACTTCATTCTCTGCTTAAAAAGGACTATCTGCTCACGCTAAGTAGCCAAAGATGTGGTTGACAGAATACGACAGTCCCGGTTTTCCTACTGGGACGCTCGTTGGCACATGTGAAGGTGACCTCCGTATAAACAGCCAGATTCACGGCCCGTGCCACCGCCCGGTGCATTGAGCGCCGGTCGAAGGCAAGAACCGAAGCCTTACCTTGCCATGGCGAGAGAGACTGGGGGGGGGGGGGGGGGGGGGGGGGGAGAGGAACCTGCTTGAAGGCCGTCGGCTACTGCTACAACAAAGCTGTAGCCCGTCCCGCAAGGTGGAAGGCTGAAGGTCCCTCGTGTGCAGCGGAGAACACGGCCCAACCCCCCCCCCCCCCCCCCCCCCCCCCCCCCCAAGCCAACGAAGTCCCCGCCAAAGCAAGAAGGCACCCAGCGTGGCTTCCATTTGTCGTCATACAGTCTAAGCTTGTTACTGTCATCCAGTCCCCAAAACTTTGTAGCAGTCCGCCGTGTGAGTCAGAAGTGACTGAACGCTGCTGAGTTAGTCTTGTCCAAAGGAATCACCAGCGCCCACACTGAACACTTTGTTGCCCCAAGACTCTCACAAAGGACTTTCTCAGACTGCACACTTGCAGAGAACGAAGCTAATCCAAGGCAAGCACGGCCAAGCATGGCCAATGTCAAACCACCGGTACAACCGGTTCACAACCGTACACAGCTGAAGAACCAGTAGGCTGAACACGTCTGTTCGCGGTAAGCTAAGCGAACAGACTGGTGTGACACCACTGCTCACGCCACCGGATGGGGAGGTACGGGCGGCTATTCAGAGTACCTGGCTACGGCGCCCTTGGGTCGCCTCTCCTGTCATGTAGGTACACAACGCAATTTTGGGCTGAAATGGTAAGCTAAGTGCACGTTTCCTAATAGTAATGTCATCGGTAATGTTTTTGAGGAAATAAAGACTTTTGAATAATTTAACGACATGAACACTTTATCATCAGAAGTGACTAATCATGAAATGAAACATAAACTTCATCATGCCTTTTTTGTGCTTCATAACCATGAACATACGTGTTTTGAAACTATTTACTGATTTAGGTACTATTACTCTTGTGGTATTATGTTTGATCCACATTTACTTGATTGGATACAGGCGCATCCTAGCAGAAGATTCTATGACATGAATCACTTGGCTCAAGAAGTGCAGAATCTTAAATGTCTTGCTGGATTTTTTTAATTATCTCCCTTGTGCGTGCAGCCACAAGTACAGTTTACAGTACCAGTAGCTGCATGCAAAGGGGTTAATAAATCAGATGTCTGAATATTATCTACACCAACTGACCAGCTTTTGTGCTGAGCAAGAAGACAAAAGTCTCGTCATTGAGGTTGAAGTTCTGTACGGCCAGGAATCTTTCTTCCCCTCGCACTGACCCATCCAGACGTTCGTACGTGAAGCCTGCACAAAGTAAATGTATGCTGGTCAGTAATTTGGATCTTACAATTCCCGTTAGTTAGCCCACAAAACATGTGGCTGGGGGTGCTTAATATGTCAGTATACACTTACCCCTGTATCCAAGGTAGTCCTGAAGCACATCTAGCATGTGAGTCATTTGAGAGAAGAGCAGCACCTTATGTCCGAGTGCATGTAAACATTTCAACAGTTGGTCTATCAGCATGAGCTTTGCACTGGCTTCCACCAGGTGTTCTCCCAGCTCAAATGGCTCTGGCTCCACACCTGGGGGATGGATAGTCATGTGAAAATTTAACTCATATAGCCCTGATATATGTTAGTTTAAAGGTGGTGCCATAACACCTTGGCCCCTCAGGACACCATGTTAATATTGTCTTTGAATGACTGCTGCCAAGTTTGGGAAGTCTGTCATTAGGGGTCAGTGCAGTAACATTTTCCAATCACACGCGCTGAGTCCAGTTTTGCCCTCCATTATGTAAGCTCAGCATTTTGCCCATTACCATCACTGCTGTAGCACTTTTTGGAATTGTTTTTTTAGGTTGAGCTCATGATTATTTATACATATATAAATCTGACAGAGCAGATAAAAAAACAAATGCAACCAAAATGTGACAACAAAACATCTCATAAAAACGTCTCTGCAACAAATGGCAAAATGAGTGAATAGTTTACCATCAAACAAGTATGGATGATTGACACATTTGCGGAGCTGCATCAGGATGTTCATCAGACGAGTCTGCCCAGTGTTGTAAGGATTCTCAAAAGCCTCTAAAAATACAGTCATCTCAAAATCATAAAAATAAAAGGTTACACTATTCTAAAAGACACACACACACACGCAAAGATAAAAGTAAAATTACTAGTAGCTCTTTGCCTCTGGATGTCAACTTCAGCCGATGCAAGATTGCTTCCCTTAGAACACAATCTACAGCGAGATCTGCCCAGTCAAGGTTCACTTACAGTGCATGTGCTTGGCTATTTTTAAAGCTGAATGTGTTGTTTACAACCCGTTACTTGGTATGCGTACCAGATCCAGAAACAAACTCTAAACAAAATTACTTAGTGGCAGAGTACATAGTACAGAAAAGTTACTTAGTAGGCAAAGAGTTGATAGGGATCAGCCAGCATTCACACATCCAGCTTTTGTTAAAGCTGACCTTTTCATAAGCTATGTCGACAACACAAATACATGTTTAAAAAAAAGTATGTGTTCTCTACCTAGATCCTTGGTTAAAATGGCCTTGTAGAGTTTCTTCTGTAGGGGGCTAAGTCCATGGTACAGGACAACATCAGATTTGTCTGGCAGGTCTTTCAGGACGCTTGCTTTCATACGCCGCAGTAGGTAGGGTTTTAAGACAGAGTGAAGCTCTTCCATTTCTGAAAAGCAACGTTCAACAGCCAACTGAAAAAGTGCAATGAAGGTTCTTCTTTGTAAATGTGATACGTCAATACGCAACACCATAAGCATTGGAAAAACACAACTTTGTTTTCTCAAAACACATTACCGATGACATTACTGTTAAGAATACTGTTCTCGCTAGCCTAATTTTAGCCAAAATTGTGGTTGTGTGCCTTTAAGGAGGGAAGGTATCAAGGGGTGCTATAAGCCTGGCAGAGCCACGGTAGCCTCCCTTCCCTCTACATCCGGCACGCAGTCACCTGATTCGCCATTCTGTTTCTTCGCTGAGCCGTGGAAGGTTGTGTGCCCTACCTAGCTCGGTTCATACTTCGTTTCTCTTGGGACTTGTCCTTTGTGCCTTGGACTTTTGTTCATGGACTGACGCTTCGCTTCTGGGTCGTGAGCTACCTGACAGCGGCGTTTGCGGTCAGCCCTGCTGTTGCCTGAGTCCGTTCGGCGACTGGTCCGCCTGGGCCTTTTCGTCTTGGTGGACTTTCCTGCTCTACCTCGCTGGTCCCTTGTCCTCCGTACTCTCGGTGGTAGCCTTCTGCTTTTCTACCATGACCAGGTAAGCAGGGTAGCTTCGGTTAGTGCCCTCGGCCGGCGCTATGGGGTTCAGAAAGCGCCGGGCATAGGCACTCGTTGTGTGACGGCTTCGAATTTCGTTCACGCGGGAGCGTTTACGCGCCCGAGGAGGCCCTTTTTCTCTTGTTGAGACTTGTTTTTCTGTTGCAGTTGGCAAGTTCGCACCTGCACGAGATGCGCAGACTTTCAGTGGCCGAGTGACGCCCACGACGTCTGCCTACCGTGCTCTGGCTGTTCCTCCACTCACCCTTGCGGCGTCTGCACCCCCTGGAGGGAAGAGCAGTGGTCGCAGCTTTGGCGTTTCTACCGGCGGGAACATCCTAAGCAGACCCGTCCGCTAAATTGGAGGAAACGCCATGGACTCTCATGATGTGGGACACACGTGCGGATCCGGAGCCACGGGCTTCTGCCGGAGGGTTCGTCAGCTCGCTGGGGTTACGTGACACCGAGCCTGGCCAACAGAGTACTCCGACACCTGTGTTCGTCAGCTCGCTGGCCAATCCTTACCCTGAGCTTGGCCAACACCGGGCGCCTACAGTGTTCGTCGGCTCGCTGGGTTCCACCGAGTCTGGCCAACAACGCCCACGGGATCACAGCGCGTCTACCGCCGTGAGGAGCTCAACTGACAAGCGCAAGTCTTCTGGTGCGGAGGTCAGTACGGTACTTAACGTTAAGAGTAAAAGCCCAGCTAAGCGCACCCGCACGGGCGTAGTTAGTACACCTGTTTTGGCCCCCTCGGCCCTGGCACAGGCGCAAGGGGATGTGACTCTTTTTCAGCGACCACGCAGTCGGCGCTCCTGCTCTTCTAGCCTTGCACGGGACTCTCACTTCGCTTGGTCGCCCACGCGCCGCCTTCCTTCGCGCTCGGATGACGGGCCTTCCCGCTCGCGGACTAGTTCCAGGGACCCCCGGGCACCGCGGTTTCACAGTCCTTCCCCCGGCCGGCGTGCCTCGTCGCCTCGCCTTGCTAGGGGTCACCACCCTCGTTCACCGCACCGCACGTCCCGCCGACCACGGTCCCGTTCGCCCTCTCCTGCTCGGCACCCGTACTCCCCCCGACGCAGTCGTTCTCCGCGGCACCGCTCCTCCCATCACCGCTCCGTCTCGACGCATTCGACAAGGTTTTCGCCGGCGGTTCGCTCCTCACCCAGTTCATCGCGGGCGGTTCGTCCCCCTCCCAGCGCTACGGTGACGCGACAAGGGGCTGCTAACGACGTGACCAGAGATAGTTTTCGCCTTCCTCCCCTCCAAGTGCCGGCCCCTGTGGTGGAGGACGATGCACTCAGCCTTGTACCGGAGGGTTCGATGTCGGCGTTACTGTGCGACGACGTGTCCGACGCTTCTGGGCGCTCGCCCCCCCATGGACGACGCTGACGGTCGACAGCCTTCCCTCAGTCATAGGATGGAGACGCTCCGGGCCTTGGATGAGGCGGCCCGCCTCATCACGGCCTGCCTTCCTGCGGAGGATTGCCCGCCTTCACCGCCGATCAAGAGGAAGGCCTCTGCCTTTGTGGATGCGGCCAGCCTGACCAAGAGGTTTAATTCACTGCCACAACCTCCGGATTTCCAGGACCTGCGCGACGCCCTGTCGTCGCATCTGCTAGGGAATTCCTTTGGAGATGCGGGTTTCTTCTCGGACGCCAGGTGGCCCTCGGATCTTCAGATCGCCTTTCAGCAACGTTGGTACGCGGGTCATTCGCAATCCTTCTCCTGCCCCCTGCCGGAGGTGGATGCCCCAGCCCTGTCCCTCGCAGGTAACCCTCGCCCGGGCCCAGTCATCCCGGGCCGTTTTGTAATAAAGTGTATCACATCGCACACTATCCGATGAAATGGCCTGTTTGTTTCGGCCTGGTGCCCTCCCGCCACTTCGTTCATCTGGGTATGGAGTTTCGCACCGAGCTCAACGAGATGCGGCTACCGGAACCACGCATTCAGAAGTTGGCGAACCTCGCCCTGCAGCTGACGCAGACGGCTTCCGCCAGGGTGTGGCTGCAGCTCCTTGGCCTGATGAGTGCGGCGGCGGACTTACTCCCCCTGGGCTGACTGTACTACCGTCCCCTTCAGCTTCACCTCCTTCTGCACTGGCGACCGTCGACGGGCGACCTGGAGACGATGGTGCCGGTTCCTTCGATGCTGCTTCCGCATCTCCAGCGTTGGGCGGATCCCACCTGGCTGGCGTCGGGAGTCCCCCTCTACACTCCGCCACCTCGCCTGCCCCTATGCGTCGACGCAAGCTGCGCTGGCTGGGGAGCTCACCTTCTTCCGATGTTCACCATGGCCTCCGGCACCTGGCCCCCGGAGCTCGCGACGCGACACATCAACTGGTTGAAACTCCTGGCGGTCTGGCAAGCTCTCGGCACGTGAGAACCCCGCCTGTGTCACCAGGAGCTTCTCGTACTGTCCGACAACTCCACAGTCGTCGCTTACATACAGAAGCAGGGCGGGACTCGCTCCCCGTCCCTCTGCATTCTTCTCTACCAGATGCTTCGATGGTGCGAAGACCGCGGCATTTCTCTCAGAGCCAGACACATCCCGGGCCATCTCAACGTCCTGGCAGACTCCCTCTCTCGACGCGGGCAGCTGCTCCACACCGAGTGGACCCTCCGGCCGGACATCTTTCGGATGATCTGCGACCACTGGGAGACTCCCATGATTGACCTCTTCACCACGAGGTGGAACCACCAGCTTCCGCTCTTCGTCTCCCCCATTCCAGATCCATGAGCCTGGGCAGTCGACGCTCTCTCCATTCCCTGGGACGGCCTCATTGCGCACGCCTACCCGTAGACGGTGCTCGTCCCCAAGGTCGTGCTCAAGCTCAGAGGTTGCAACACGGTTCTTTTCCTAGTGGCCCCCTTCTGCTGGTCCCGGTATTGGACAACCGACCTCCTGAACCTAGCGTCGCCCCCCCCACCCCACCCCCCCACCCCCTGCGGCTGCCTGCTCCACCCTCGATGCTCAAGCAGCCCCGACAGGACCTGTTCCACCCATGCCCCCAGCACCTCCTACTCCACGCCTGGAGATTGTACGGCAAGCCCTCGCCTCCAGAGGCTTCTCAAGTGCGGCGGTGGATGCTATCACTGCAGCCTGCAGACGTTCGACCAGACGGGTATACGAGGGGAAATGGCGCGTCCTCTGCAACTGGTGTGACGCGGAACGACTCTCCCCCACGGGCCTGACGGTTCCCCAGCTGGCGGAATTCTTCCTCTGGCTCTTCAACGATTAGCTGTTGGCTCCCATTACCATTCGCGGCTATCTTGCTATGATCGCCGATACGTACAGGCACCTGGGACATCCCGACCCTGGCGCCTGCAAGGACCTGGCTGACCTTATGGCGCACTTTGGTCTTCGTCGGCCGACCACCCGCTCCCTCGTGCCAAGATGGGACCTGCCCTGGATACTGACGTGGCTCAACTCTAGCCGCTTTGAGCCTTTGCAGCTGGCGCGACTGTCGGACGTGACGCGGAAGACATGCTTCCTACTAGCCCTCGCCACTGTGGCCAGGGTCAGCGAGCTCCACGCCTTCTTGACCCATCCCTCATGCCTACAGTTCCGGGCGGACGGTTCACTACATTTCCTGCCCGACCCAACCTTCCTAGCCAAGACCCGGGTCCTGCTGGTGGCGCCGCAGGTGGTCACCATCCAAGCCCTGAGGGGACCGAGCTCTTCCCGAGACTCCAGGCAGCAAGACCCGGTGAGAGCAGTGCGTATCTACCTGCGCCGGACCAAGCCTCTGCTCAGGGGCCGCACCCGCCTTTTCCTCCCTCTGTCTCCAGGTAGAAATGACATTACCGCCCAGATGATCTCCACCTGGCTCCGTTGGGTGATCCGCTCCGCCTACCATGACCTCGCCCCTGAAACGGCCGCACGCATGAACATCAGGGTGCATGAGGTCCGAGCCATGGCCGCGAGCCTTGCATTCGACTGCAACTGTGCAGTCAAAGACATTGTGGCGGCGGTGGGCTGGTGTTCAGAGTCTACCTTTGCCAGATTCTACCTGAGGGACCTCTCCGGCCAGCGCAAGAACCTGTCGCTGGTGGGGGATGTCACGGCGGCACAACACTCCCTCCCGGTAATCTTCGCTAAAATTATCGGGAGGTTGTGCTTGGGAGGGCGGGTCTCGGGGGCGTCATTGCATGTATAGGGGCGTCCTAATCGGCACCCACCGCCTCTTCGACATTCTTCCTAACAGTAATGTCATTGGTAATGTGTTTTGAGAAAACAAATGTATTTTTCTTTAAAATATTTTTTTTTTTAAATACTTACTGATGACATTACTCGGAGGACCCTCCCACCTGCCCCGCTGCCGCTGGCTCGCTACGAAACAGTATGGCGAATCAGGTGACTGCGTGCCGGATGTAGAGGGAAGGGAGGCTACCGTGGCTCCGCCAGGCTTATAGCGCCCCTTGATACCTTCCCTCCTTAAAGGCACACAACCACAATTTTGGCTAAAATTAGGCTAGCGAGAACAGTATTCCTAACAGTAAGAGCAAAAAAACAAAACAAAACAAGCCCCCCCGCCCCTCCCCAACTTTAATAAACTGGCCCCCTCCCCAGAACCACCAAAAAAAAGGAGAAGAAAAGAAATATGCTTAGAAAAGACAATTACAATACAATTTATTGTGATGTACATGGAATTGTCTTTATTAAGCATGTTTCTCTCTTTCTCAGGATTTTCTTTGCATCTTACACACATGACAGTCACCTGTTTGGTGTAGATAATGCAAACGTCAGACACAACATGACCACCATACCTTTCTTTGATGCATCAGTGTATTTTTCAACAAAAGAATCACAACCAGAGGGCTTGAACTGTTTCCTGTCGATGAAGGCAAGAAGGGCATAAAGCTCCTTAAGGTTGTTCTGAACTGGGGTTCCTGTCAGCAAGACGTGACAGTGAAAATTCCACTGAAAAAAACATGTAATAAAGTCCCACCTAATGCTCAAAACCACCCCGGGAGACATCTGTAAGACTGTGTACTGCTTTTCTGTCCATGATCCATAATAGTCCAAGGGTGGTGCCAAATTAGCTTGGCACCTTGAAGGGCATCAAGCTAATCTGGCACTACCCTTGAGCTGTCATGGACAGTCTATCTCCTACAGCTTGTACAGTCTTTATAGATGCCTGACAAAGTTGCAAAGTCAGCACTAGATGTGAATGAGATAAACTGTCAAACCAGATATTAACATGAACACAACTCTGTCATATGAAAAACCTAATATAATCAGCACTACAAAACTTTTTATCTGGTTTCAGTTAGTTATTTGGGTTTAACGCTGAGCAGGCAACTAAGGCCATCTCACGGCGGATGTGTAAAAATCTGGACAGCCAGACTAAAAGAAAGGTCTTAAGACATGATGTAAATATACCCTAAAAATATGTCAGGCTAAAATGTCACACAGGTCTTTAAAGAAAACGTAGACAGACTCTCAAAAAGGTCAAAAGAATAGAAACATCATAGTCTCTAAATGCTCAAATCTTATTAAAAATATGGCACTCTCTCAGAAAACTGAAGATCTTGTCCGGGGGCACATCCCGGAACAAAACCTTCAAGGAGTCTGCTGTGAAATGTTTATACCTTGTGTCGATTAGATCAGCACAAGACAGCAAAAAGTGTTGAACAGAGTACTGCTCGTCGCAGGCATAACACCATGGGCGCTCCTCCTGTTTTAATAAATAAGAGTGCGTAACATACGTGTGCCCGATGTGGAGCTGAGCAAGGACCGTCTCCTCACGGCGGCTGCCGCAGCGATAAGGTAGACCGTCAGACAACTTAGGAAGGGCTTCATGCAGCTTGTTAGCTTCCTCTTTGTCCCACTCGGACTGCCACTCACGGGCTATGTACGCACTAACCACATGTCTAAAATCACTATAAACAGTCTGTGTGTCAGGGACAGGGTCCTTGCGGGCATCTTCGACAGCAGAATCTGTGATCCTGTTGCCTTCGAAGCCCACATGCCCTGGGACCCAAATAAAAATGATGTCATAATATTCCTTCATCAAGTCTGCGTAGAGCCCTCTGAGCTGCACCAGCAGTGGGTGGTCATTTCCCATGCCCTGAAGGGCCTACAGGGCAGAAAGAGAGTCAGACAGAATCAGGAAGTTCCTTTCTCTAGATCGATAAGCATGCTTGAGTTCCAGCAGAGTGGTCTGGGAGGCGGTGCTTAAAAGGGCGTCTAAGATGGCGAGAGGACACTGCGGCCGCAGCCACTCTCCCATCCTCAGACTTTGACCAATCCGTATAGATACGACAATAGCCAGGAAAAATTGAAAGGAGTTCATTGAGGCTCTGTTGGTATATGGCTGGTGGAGTAGAGTCTTTCTTGTGGGCAGTCAAGTCCAGCAAGATCTCAGGAACTGGTACTAGCCAGGGCGGAGTGATGTGTTGCAGGGATTCCGAAACTCTGTCCAGGTCCAATCCGGCTGCCTGCAGATGAGGACGGTCACGGAAAGAAAGTGGACGGACAGCTCCCGGATGGGTATCGTAAATCTCTGCAAACGATGAGTTAAAAAAACAATCATAAGCAGGATTGTCTGGATGGGTCTTCAGTTTCAGAACGTAGCTGAGCATGAGGCGGATGCGGCGGAGCTTGAGAGAAGCCTCCCCTGCCTTGGCATACAGACTAGGAACTGGAGACATCCTGAAGGCCCCAAGACATATCCGCAGAACTTGATGGTGAATTGTGTTCAGACGCTGTAGCACAGACTTGGAAGCTGGGCCATACACCACACAGCCGTAATCTAGTTTGGACCGAACAAGGGCCCGGTACAGTCGAAGTAAGACAGTACGGTCCGCACCCCAGTCAGACCGACCAACGACACGAAGAACGTCGAGAGCCTTCTGACAAGAGGTTCTGAAGTAATTAATATGGTTGTGGAAGGTAAGTCTTTTGTCAAAGATCACCCCCAGAAACTTTGCCTTCCCGGCCACCTTAATTGGCACTCCAGCAATGCTCAGACTAGGTTCTGAAAAAAATTTCGTCTGGTTAGTAAAATGCACACAGACTGTCTTGGAGGGCAAGAACTTGAATCCATTGAGAGACACCCACCGCTGGATGCGATCAACGCACAGCTGCAAGCGCCTCTCAAGGGACCCAAGTCCTCGACCACGTGCGCACAAAGCAAAGTCGTCAACAAATAAAGAGCATTCAGAGCCATCCTTGACGGCCTTTACAATGTTATTAATTTTAATACTAAATAAAACAGGAGATAGAATGTTGCACTGCAGGACACCCATCTCCTGTTCAAAGGAGTCGGAGAGGATGGAGCCCACACGGACATGGAACGACCGGTTAGTCAAAAGATTGTGAATAAAAACGGGCAGGTGCACTTTAAAAACCATGTCCAACAAGTCAGACACTATTCCATACTTCCAGGTAGTGTCATATGCCTTCTCAAGATCGAAGAAAATTGCATAGACATGCTGCTTGTTAACAAAAGCATCTCAAATAAATGATTCAAAGCAGACTAAATGGTCAGTTGTACTACGGAAGTGCCGGAAACCGCACTGGAGGTCTGTGAGGAGACCCTGTGACTCAAGATGCCACACCAGGCGGGCGTTGACCAGGGGTTCCATAGTTTTACATAAACATGATGTCAAAGTGATAGGCTGGTAGTTGCCCGGGTCGGAAGAATCCTTACCCGGCTTGGGGATCGGTACAACCACAGCCTGGTGCCAAGACGGCGGAAAATGGCCAGTTCTCCAGATATGGTTAAAGGCCTTGAGAAGTACGAGTGATCTCTCAGGCAGATGCGTTAGGAATTGATAGTGGATGGTATCTAGGCCAACAGCAGTATTTACATTTCTGCAAGGCTTGCTGCAATTCTGATAATGTAAAAGGGGCATTATAGTCTTCTGAGTTATCGGACTTAAAATCACAAATACGAGACTCTCGCTTCTCCTTCTCTCTCTGGAAGAAGGGTGAATAATGCTCTGTTCAAGAATTATGGGCAATGGTGGAGGCGAGCAAACTGGCCACAGCTTTTTTATCTGTGACCAAGCTGGCACCATCTCTAAAATGGCCGACAGAAGCCGAGCCACGACTTTCCCTAATTCTTCGAACAGCCTTCCAGACTTTCTGGGACAGAGTCTGAGAAGTTAAAGATGAGGCGAAGCGTCTCCAGGAAGCACAGCATTCACGTTTTAAAATGTAATGGGCTTTCGCCCTCTGTCTTTTAAAGGTTAAAATATTCACTTGCAACGGATTACGGAAAGCACATCGCTGAGCAGATTTGCGTGCTATTTGGGCCTTGCGGCACTCTTCATTGAACCATGGTACTCTCGACTTCCGAGGGACTGATGCGGAAGTTTTAGGGATGGTTTCACCCGCTACGTCCAACAAAATAGTAGTAAAAGAAGAAACAGGTTCTTCAGCTGACATGACCACCTCCTCTGTAATACGAGACTGACAGAGGGAGGCGAACAGAGGCCAGTTAGCTTTCTTAAGATTCCAGCGCCCCTCCGGTGCATCCTCCCCACAGCTGACCGACGACATGACTACTGGGAAGTGGTCACTACCACACAGGTCGTCGTGAACCTTCCAGTCAAAGTCCAGCATGAGAGAAGATCACACACAGTGAGGTCTAGAACAGAACTAGATCCTGAACCTGGGATAGAGTAGGTAGGTGAGCCATCATTAAAAACACAAAGGTTAAGTTGAGAAAAAACATCTTCTAACATCTTACCTCTGCCATCATAGTGGTCACTACCCCACAGGTGAGCGTGATCGTTAAAAAAATGGGAGGGTGCAGCTGATCTACTAAGTTAAAAATATCATTACTACAGATGGTGGCAGGTAAATACTGCATATGGTTATGATCTTCTTTAAGGTAACCGAGCTGCGACAGCCTGAAGACAGGTGTCAACACTAACGGGGCTACATAAAAACTGCTTGCTAATGTGAAAAGCCACTCCACCCGAGTGTCTCTCCGAATCAGAGCCTTTATGGATAGCATGAAAACCATTAAAGGAGACAGGGTCAGAAGTCTTCAGGTAAGTCTCCTGAAGAGATATTACTGAGGGGTTATAGGACTTGACTAGAAGACGTAATTCTTCAAAGTTGGTGTGAAAACCACGACAATTCCACTGAAGCAGAGAGTACATAATTAGGTTTTATGTGGAGGAGAAGAGTTCCTTCCCCCTTTTTCCTGTGCTTTTTGGAAGGAGTCAAAGAAACAGAGGGGGGTGGAGGGGGGGGGGGTCCGACTCCCGGGCCTCCTCTGGTTCCTCAGAGATGAGGGGGGAGGAGCTGCCGCAGCACCACTCCCTCCATCTGCTCCTCCAATGCAGCATATTTATTTTGAAGGGAACATCAGTGTCCCCCTTCTGGGCCCGTATGCACAGCGGTCCTGTAACTTTCTTAGACTTCTGGGCGGGGGCAGCGTTCCTGCCACCAGAGTTGGCGGCCTTAGAAGGCTGACCAGAGCCAGAAGCCTTTGTAGTAAGATTGACAGGCTTGGCTGAGGCTTAGGGGCAGCAGAAGGCGGTGCCACCAGACTGGTATCGTCCGCCTTCTGCGTTCCCTGACTCCTCGTCACCACTGGAGGAGGGTTACTCTCCAGGGGCGAGAGGACCTGAGGCTCCGCCCCCAACCAAGAAGTTGGGGTTTGACAAGAGAAGTCTGGTACTGAAAGTATACACAGAGGTGTTATTTGAGTTTGGCGCAGCCTCAGCTGCACCAGGGCCGTCAACCAGTTTTTTGGCGTCCGCAAAGGACAGCCTCTTCTCCACAAGCACCTGCTGAATCTTGCACTCGGATATCCAACGAGGGCACTTCTTGTCTGAAGCCATATGCGCCCCCTGGCAATTCACACACAGGGGGATGGCTGTGCAGGACTCAGCAGAGTGTCCGGGCTTAGTGCAGCGGGCGCATAGAGCCTCTGCCTGGGGGAGAGGGACGTACTTTTTTACTTTAAGGGAGTAGTAACCTCCCCAGATGGTAGTAAGAGCGGTGGGGGTGCCAAACGTCAGGATGATGGTAGAGAGACGGATCTCCCTGCCACCCCGTTCGGAAACGAAGCGTCTGACGTAGGTCACCCCCTGTGACTTAAGGTTCCATACAAATTCATCTTCAGACAGTTCTGCCAATGCTTGATCTTTAATCACTCCTCTAGAAGAATTCATCGTTTTGTGGGTAGTGACCTCCACTGGAGTGTCTCTGATAGAAGAGAGCCTCAGTAGCCCATTGGAGTGTGCCCGGGTACGGCACTCTACCAGCAAGTCATCAGACTTGAGGCGCTGGGCCTCAGGCCTGCCAACACGGCTCCTGAGGGTCTCCCCTACCAGAAAAGGGTGCAGCTTGGAAACAGGCTTCTCTTTAACTTTGCTGTGGATAATGAGAAAGTGAGGCTAGACGGCCGACGTCTGAGGCGTCGCTTCCTCACAATCGGAGTTGCTATCATTCTCAAGGTCAATGTCAGTGGCTATGTGCCGCTTTGGTGCCAGTTTTGTTTTTTTGTATTTTCCATATTATAGTATGATAGATATTCATCCCCCGGGGGTCCCCACCCGCCACCGAGCCCAACAAGGCAAAGTGCATTCGTCGGCGGGTCTCCAGCCGACGCACGATGGAGACTGCCCGAAAGATATACTCAGGGGGTTAAGCCCAATTGAACTGTCTGAGCCACCGCCTTCTATCACACGGTTGAATGCAGGGGAATACTGGCGTAGAGCACCTAATCAGCAGCAGAGGCCATAGCATGGTGCTCCGTATATCAGCCTGCATGTCAACAATGGGATAGGGCTCAACGTGACAAGAGCCGATTGACTAGGCCGGTACGACTAGCCTCCCGTTTAGGCAGAAGTCAAGGCCAAAGTGGAGTGTTTCAGCCACCAGGATCCTCTTCTCCCCCGACATGGGTCTCCAAGCATGGCAAACACTTGGGATCCAAGTTAGTTAGTTAGTTATTTGGGTTTAACGCCGAGCAGGCAACTAAGGCCATCTCACGGCGGGAAGGGTAAAAATCTGGTCAGCCAGACTAAAAGAAAGGTCTTAAGACATGATGTAAATATACCTTAAAAATATGTCAGGCTAAAATGTCGCACAGGTCTTTAAAGAAAACGTCGAAAGACTCTCAAAAAGGTCAAAATAATAGAAACATCATAATCTATAAACGTTCAAATCTTATTAAAAAATATGGCACTCTCTCAGAAAACTGAAGATCTTGTCCGGGGGCACATCCCGGAACAAAACCTTCAAGGAGTCTGCCGTGAAATGTTTATACCTTGTGTCGATTAGATCAGCACAAGACAACAAAAAGTGTTGAACAGAGTGCTGCTCGTCGCAGGCATAACACCATGGACGTTGCTCCTGTTTAAGTAAATAAGAGTGCGTAACATACGTGTGGCCGATGTGGAGCCGAGCCAGGACCGTCTCCTCACGGCGGCTGCCGCAGCGATAAGGTAGACCGTCGGACAACTTAGGAAGGGCTTCATGCAGCTTGTTAGCTTCCTCTTTGTCCCACTCGGACTGCCACTCACGGGCTATGTACGCACTAGCCACATGTCTAAAATCACTATAAACAGTCTGTGTGTCAGGGACAGGGTCATTGCGGGCATCGTTGGCAGCAAAATCTGCGATCCTGTTGCCTTCGATGCCCACATGCCCTGGCACCCAAATAAAAATGATATCATAATATTCCTTTATCAAGTCCGCGTGGAGCTCTCTGATCTGCACCAGCAGTGGGTGGTCATTTCCCGTGCCCTGAAGGGTCCGCAGGGCAGAAAGAGAGTCAGACAGAATCAGGAAGTTCCTTTCTCTAGATCGATAAGCATGCCTGAGTGCCAGCAGAACCGCCAGCAGTTCCGCACTAAATACAGATGAGTGGTCTGGGAGGCGGTGCTTAAATGGGCGTCTAGGATGGCGAGAGGACACTGCGGCCGCAGCCACTCTCCCATCCTCAGACTTTGACACATCGGTATAGATGCGACAATAGCCAGGAAAAATTTAAAGCAGTTCAGTGAGGCTCTGTTGGTATATGGCTGGTGGAGTAGAGTCTTTCTTGTGGGCAGTCAAGTCCAGCAAGATGTCAGGAACTGGTAAGAGCCAAGGTGGAGTGATGTGTTGCAGGGATTCCGAAACTCTGTCCAGGTCCAATCCGGCCGCCTGCAGATGAGGTCGGACACGGAAAGAAAGTGGACGGACAGCTCCCGGATGGGTATCGTAAATCTCTGCAAACGATGGTTTAAAAACACAATCATAGGCAGGATTGTCTGGATGGGCCTTCAGTTTCAGAACGTAGCTGAGCATGAGGCGGATGCGGCAGAGCTTGAGAGAAGGCTCCCTTGCCTCGGCATACAGACTAGGAACTGGAGACGTCTTGAAGGCCCCAAGACATATCCGCAGACCCTGATGGTGAATTGTGTTCAGACGCTGTAGCACAGACTTGGAAGCTGAGCCATACACCACAGAGCCGTAATCCAGTTTGGACCGAACAAGGGCCCGGTACAGACGAAGTAAGACAGTACGGTCCGCACCCCAGTCAGTACGACCGACGACACGAAGAATGTCGAGAGCCTTCTGACAAGAGGTTCTAAGGTAATTAATATGGTTGCGGAAGGTAAGTCTTTTGTCAAAAATGACCTCCAGAAACTTTGCCTCCTCGGCCACCTTAATTGGCACTCCAGCAATGCTCAGGCTAGATTCTGGAAAAAATTTCGTCTGGTTAGTAAAATGCACACAGACAGTCTTGGAGGGCGAGAACTTGAATGCATTGAGAGACAACCACCGCTGGATGCGATCAACACACAGCTGCAAGCGCCTCTCAAGGGACGCAAGTCCTCGACCACGTGCGCACAAAGCAAAGTCGTCAACAAACAAAGAGCATTCAGAATCATCCTTGACGGCCTTTACAATGTTATTAATTTTAATACTAAATAAAACAGGAGATAGAATGCTGCCCTGTGGGACACCCATCTCCTGTTCAAAGGAGTCAGAGAGGGTGGAGCCCACACGGACATGGAACGACCGGTTAGTCAAAAAATTGTGAATAAAAACGGGCAGGTGCCCTTTAAAACCCATGTCCAACAAGTCAGACATTATGCCATACTTCCAGGTAGTGTCATACGCCTTCTCAAGATCGAAGAAAATTGCATAGACATGCTGCTTGTTGACAAAAGAATCTCGAATAAATGATTCAAAGCGGACTAAATGGTCAGTTGTACTATGGAAGCGCCGGAAACCGCACTGGAGGTCTGTGAGGAGACCCTGTGACTCAAGATGCCACACCAGGCGGGCGTTGACCAGGCGCTCCTTAGTTTTACATAAACATGATGTCAAAGCGATAGGCCAGTAGTTGCCCGGGTCGGAAGGATCCTTACCCGGCTTGGGGATTGGTACAACCACAGCCTGGCGCCAAGACGGCGGAAAATGACCAGTTCTCCAGATATGGTTAAAGGCCTTGAGAAGTACAAGGAGTGACCTCTCAGGCAGATGCGTTAGGAATTGATAGTGGACGGTATCTAGATTGATTGTACACTGCTTAACGTCCCGACAGCAACAAGGCTTTCTCAGGACGTGCCTGCACTGCTTGTGAAAAAAACTAAACAAAACATTGAATGTATGTCGCCAGCCGGTCAAATACATTAAATAAACCTAACACATGGGCCTAAATAAAGCTAAGACCATTTAGCAACACACATCCAATATCAAGAGCTACAGGCAGTGCAGATAGTAGGGAGAGTTTTAAAAAGGCAAATACAGGTGAATGGACAAAGGGTAGACAGAAACACATGCCCCAGAATAGGGAGATAAACCCACCCTGTGGGGCTGACCAGGGTGACCCTGGGAACTAAAAAATACCTAACCCCACCCAAGTCCCCCAGGGCAGACCCGGGTGGGGCGACGGTATCTAGGCCAGCAGCAGAGTCATTACATTTTTGCAAAGCTTGCTGCAATTCTGATAATGTAAATGGGACATTATAGTCTTCTGAGTTATCAGACTTAAAATCACAAATACGAGACTCTCGCTTCTCCTTCTCTCTCTGGAAGAAAGGTGAATAATGCTCCGTTGAAGAATTATGGGCAATGGTGGAGGCAAGCAAATTGGCCACAGCTTTTTTATCTGTAACCAAGCTGGCACCATCTCTAAGATGGCCAACAGAAGCCGAGCCACCTCTGCCCCTAATTCTCCGAACAGCCTTCCAAACTTTCTGGGACGGAGTCCGAGAAGTTAAAAATGAGACAAAGCGTCTCCAGGAAGCACGGCGTTCACGTTTAAAAATGTAACGGGCTTTCGCCCTCTGTCTTTTAAAGGTTAAAATATTCACTTGCGACGGATTACGGAAAGCACGTCACTGAGCAGATTTGCGCGCTATTTGGGCCTTGCGGCACTCCTTGTTGAACCATGGTACTCTCGGCTTTCGAGGGACTGATGCGGAAGTTTTAGGGATGGTTTCACCCGCTACGTCCAACAAAATAGTAGTAAAAGAAGAAATAGGTTCTTCAGATGACATGACCACCTCCTCTGTAATACGAGACTGACAGAGGGAGGCGAACAGAGGCCAGTTAGCTTTCTTAAGATTCCAGCGCCCCACCGGCGGATCCTCCCCACAGCTGACCGATGACAGGACTACTGGGAAGTGGTCACTACCACACAGGTCATCGTGAACCTTCCAGTCAAAGTCCAGCATGAGAGAAGGATCACACACAGTGAGGTCTAGAACAGAACTAGATCCTGAACCTGGGTTAGAGTATGTAGGTGAACCATCGTTAAAGACACATAGGTTAAGTTGAGAAAAAACATCTTCTAACATCTGACCTCTGCCATCATAGTGGTCACTACCCCAAAGGTGAGCGTGACCGTTAAAATCCCCCATGAGAATAAAGGGAGGGGGCAGTTGATCAACTAAATTTAAAAAAAAATCATTACTACAGACCCGCAGGGATGGTGGCAGGTAAATACTGCATATGGTTATGGTCTTCTTCAAGGTAACCGAGCTGCGACAGCCTGAAGACAGGTGTCGATGCTAACGGGGCTACATAAAATTTGGCTACTAATGAGAAGAGCCACTCCACCCGAGCGCCTCTCCGAATCAGAGCCTTTATGTATAACGTTAAAACCATTAAAGGACACAGGGTCAGAAGTCTTCAGGTAAGTCTCCTGAAGAGATATTACTGAGGGGTTATAGCACTTGACTAAAAGACGTAATTCCTCAAAGTTAGCTTGAAAACCACAATTCCACTGAAGCAGAGAGTCCATCCTCGCGCTGGGACCATATGGCGTTGAGGTGCGTCCCCTGGGTGGTGGATAGGGGGTCCCTCGTGAGAGGGGTGCACCGAATGAAATAAGGTACCGTGAACCAACATGGTCTAAGGGAAGGTGACCCCGACAGAAAACCCCTGGTCCTCCTAGTAAGGGGGTTGCGCGTGGGGGTAGCTTCCCCACCCTGCAAAAAAGGAAATAGCTACAAAAACGCCGACGAAAAGACTAACAGTAATTCCTTTCCTGGAGGAGGAAGGTTCTTCTACCAGAAGACGTATGACGTCCTGTGGTGAAAGCCGGAAGTCTTCGGAAGCCACAGGACTGAGCCGCCTCTCTCTATCCAGGGATACAACCATGGGCACATGGAACGTCAAGACCATGTACCAGAGCGGCAAGGCCGCCCAGATAGCAGCGGAAATGCAAAAGTACAACCTTTCCCTGCTAGGTATCAGTAAAGCCAGATGGACGCAGTCTGGCCAGAAAAGGCTGTTAAGTGGTTAGTTAGTTAGTTATTTGGGTTTAACGCCGAGCAGGCAACTAAGGCCATCTCACGGCGGGAAGGGGCTGTTAAGTGGGGAGATGATTCTGTATTCAGGTCATGAAGAGGAGAATGCCCCCCATACAGAAGGTGTAGAATTCATGCTGTCACCAGTGGCACAGAGAGCACTGATGGGCTGGGAACCTCTTGGGCCAAGAATTATCACAGCAGCCTTTAGAACCAAGAAAAAGCTCAAGCTGAACGTCATCCAGTGTTATGCGCCCACTAATGACAGTGACGAGGAAGAGAAACAAGAGTTCTACGACCGACTCCAGAGTGATTTGGACAAATGTGCGGAGCGAGACATCACCATCGTCATGGGCGATTTTAATGCCAAAATAGGGGAAGACAACACCGGATACGAAGAGGTGATGGGGAGACTGGGACTAGGCTCGGAGATGAGTGAGAACGGGGAGAGGTTTGTAGACTTTTGTGCTCTAAACCGACTTGTCATTGGAGGCAGCATCTTCCCACACAAAAGAATACACAAAGCAACTTGGGTCTCACCTGACCATACAACAGAGAACCAAATAGACCATATCTGCATTAGCAAGAAATTTAGAAGATCCCTTCAAGATGTTCGAGTGAGGAGGGGAGCAGATGTCGCCTCCGACCACCATCTGCTTACCTTAAGAATGAAGCTCAAGCTAAAGAAAAGCCGCACAGAGACAACAAGAAGACAGCGCTATAATGTAGGCCTCCTAAGAGAAACTGGAGTTAGAGAAGAGTTCAAACTGGTGCTGTCCAACCGGTTTCAAGCGCTACAGGAGCTAGTAAATGAAGAGGAGGCGGTCGCCACAGAGCAGCAGTGGAAGGCAGTTAGAGAGGCGCTGAACTCAACCTGCAAAGACACTGTAAGGTTCAGGAAACACCATCACAAGGACTGGCTGTCGGCACAGACCTTGAAGAAGATAGAAGTGAGGAAGCAGAAGAAAGCAGCTGTCAACAACAGTCGCACGAGAGCAGCCAAAGTAAGGGCACAGGGGGAATACTCGGAAGCCAACCGCGAGGTGAAGAGTAGTATCAGGGCAGACAAGAGGGCCTACACAGACAGCCTGGCAGCAGAGGCAGAAAAGGCAGCAGGCAGCGGCAACATGAAACAGCTCTACGACATTACCAGAAGATTGTCAGGCAAGTATGGCCATACAGAAAGACCAGTAAAAGACAAAGAAGGCAAGCCTAGTGCAGACAGAGCAGACCAACTCGAGAGATGGGCCGAGTATTTTGAAGAGTTACTGAACAGACCTAGCCCACCCGACCCCCCAGACATCCAGCCAGCAGAGACCAACCTACCCATCAGCTGTGACAGACCCAGCCGGGAAGAGATCAGAAGAGCAGTGGCATTCTTGAAGAACGGCAAAGCAGCAGGCCCAGATGGCATCCCAGCGGAGTCTCTGAAAGCAGACCTAGAGACAACAGTGGAGATGCTGTACCCACTGTTTGGCAAGATCTGGGAAGAGGAGGTGATGCCGGCTGACTGGAAGGAGGGGTACCTAATCAAGCTTCCCAAGAAAGGCGACCTCAGCAAGTGTTCCAACTACAGAAGAAGCACCTTGCTGTCAGTACCAGGAAAGGTCTTCAACAGGATCATCCTGGAGAGAATGAAGAGCTCCGTTGACCCCCAGCTGAGAGACCAGCAAGCAGGATTCAGGAAGAACCGATCACGTACAGACCAGATCGCCACTCTCCGCATCATTGTGGAACAGTCTCTGGAGTGGAGCTCCCCGCTGTACGTCAACTTTGTGGATTATGAGAAAGCATTTGACAGTGTGGACCGAGAGACTCTGTGGAAACTCCTACGACACTACAGTGTACCCACAAAGCTCGTCCGCCTGATCAAGAGCAGCTACGATGGCATGACATGTCGCGTGATCCACGAAGGGCAGTTCACCAGGGAGCTCCAGGTCAGAACCGGTGTCAGGCAGGGGTGTCTGCTGTCTCCGTTCCTCTTCCTACTGGCCATAGACTGGGTCATGAAGATGACCACAGAGCACAGACGAAGTGGAATACAGTGGACACTGTGGACACAGCTTGACGACCTCGATTTTGCAGACGACTTGGCATTACTGTCCCACACTCATCAACAAATGCAGGACAAGACCACGAGGCTTGCTGACATCTCATCCCAAGTGGGCCTCACCATTCACAAACAGAAAACAAAGACAATGAGGCTGAACGCAACCAGAGAAGAACCAGTCTTGCTTGCTGGCACCCCGTTGGAGGAGGTGGAGTCCTTCACCTATCTCGGGAGCATCATAGACAAAAAAGGCGGCACTGATGCAGATGTCAGAGCACGATCAGTAAAGCCAGAGCAGCCTTTCTCCAGTTGAAAAAAGTGTGGAGCTCCAGAGAGCTGTCACAACACACCAAAGTCCGGATTTTCAACTCCAATGTAAAAGCAGTTCTCCTATATGGAGCAGAGACTTGGAGATTGACAAAAACCACAGTCAACAGAGTACAGACCTTCATGAACAGTTGCCTTAGAAGAATTTTGAAAATCCACTGGCCAGAGAAGATCAGCAACGTCAGACTCTGGGAGAGAACAGAGCAGATAACAGCAGAGAATGAAATTGGGCGAAGAAGATGGGGATGGATCGGTCACAGTCTGAGAAAGCCAGCTTCCAGTATCACTAGGCAGGCATTGTCATGGAACCCCCAGGGAAAGAGGAAAAGAGGTAGGCCGAGAAACTCCTGGCGTCGAGACCTCCAAGCAGACATCAAGAGACTGGGAACCACCTGGAGTAGAATCGAAGGAGAAGCACAGGACAGGAGTTGCTGGAGGTCTCTCGTCGACGGCCTATACCCGGGTAGGGGTGACAGGCGTAAGTAAGTAAGCACAGCTCCTTAAAAACCGGACCAGTGAAAAAGACTGAACAACATATCTGCTGACATCAAGTCCTAATCCTGGACAAAGATGGCACCCGTCTGCTAGCCCACTCAGTCAGGGACCGAGTGGACTACCCACCCACGCCACGTGGAGGCCGGTGCCGGGTAGGCCACTTGGGATCCAAAGGACCAAAAGCTCATGAGTATTTTTAAGGACCAATCCAACATGGTAGGACCTGGGTTAGCACAGCTCCTTAAAAACCAGACCAGTGAAAAAGACTGAACAACATATCTGCTGACATCAAGTCCTAATCCTGGACAAAGATGGCACCCCTCTGCTAGCCCACTCAGTCATGGACTGAGGGGACTACCCACCCACGCCACGTGGAGGCCGGTGCCCAGTGGGCTTCTGGTTTCAAAGTAACTAGATATGTGCACAAACACAATCAGTACCAGAATACCTACAACTACAATCTGATAAATGGAGAGAAAAATGAATTTTTTTCTAAAATGTATTTTTAAAAAAATAATTACCGATGACATTACTATTAGGAAGGTACACTTAGCTTACCGATTTCAGCCTCCAAAACGTTGTGTGTTGCTACACAACCATGGACGTAATTTTAGCAAGCAGTTACCAAGTACCCTGGGTAGCTCCCTTCCTCCTCACATGAGCTGTCTACTCACGCCAATCTTATCTTAGCGTACTGGCGGCAACCGGGGTAGGCAGGAGGGACGTTCGAGTAATATCATCGATAAGTATTTTTCGAAAAAATACATTTTAGAGAAAAATTCATTTGTTTCCTCCATGACATTACTATTAGGAAGAATTGCGAGGGGGAGGAGGGTGCCGCCTACTACCACCTACCTCTGCGTCAACGCTTAGCAAGGTGTGCGCACATTCCCGACGATTTCAGCTAAGCATTATCCACGGCGCTCCCAGCGCCCGGAGGGAGTGTTGCGCCGGTGTGCTGCGCCTGATGAGGGCCAGGCTCTCTCCTTGGCCTGAGAGGTCCCCGAGGTAGAAATGGGCGAAGTCAATCATGTCCGCCAGGCCACAGTCGTTACAATGTCCCCCACTGCGCCATAGCGGTCGCAGCGGGGCTCGTGGCAATGGCTCCCACCTCAAGAGCCCTGAACTGCAGCCTCTCACGCCCTCTGGGCCGAGGTCTGCGTATGCGGAACGTATGACTCCGCTAGCCAGGCGGAGATAGTCCGGGAAGAATGTCGTTCCCGCCCGGCGCCAAGAGCAGGAAGAGGCGGGGGCGTCCCCTCCTGAGGGGCTTGACCAGCGGAGGCAGATCTACAGTGCCCTGAACAGTTCCTGCCGTGGGGACTCCTGGGACTGGCCACGGCCCAGCAGAGGCCAAGGAGCTGTCAACTGAGGCGCGGCCAAAGGGGATGATCCCTGGGCAACAATGGCGGGCTGGAGAGGAGCTGAACCGAGCCACCGGTTGGGTGTCCTTGGGGTGCGCAAAGCTCGCTCACCCGAGACGCGGCAGGGGCCGGAAGGACGGATGTCTTCCTGGTCAAGTCGGCAACGGTGTAAAGGGCCGTGGCCCAACTGGTCTGGGGTCCGCCGAGAGAATATTCACGGGTGTTCCCAGCGAGGTATCAATGAGGGTGAGCTGGCGTATTGTCAGATCCGAGGCGAAGAAGCGGCGATGGCGCAGCAGGACTGTAAGGTCATCCAAGGAAGTGGAGAGGGCGTCCACCGCCCAGGGGGGAGGGTTCGCCACAGGCAAGGCGAGGGGAGACCTCCCAGATGAGTGCATAACATCCGAAGAGGCCGGAGCGGAGGGAGCACTCAGAGTCGAGACGTGAGCCCTGCCGCGTGAGGGTGTCCGGTAGCATGAAGACCTGGGAAGGGTCGCGACTGCTGAGAACTAAGGCCTCCCATTCCCCGACGCGTGTGGCCCAAGCAAGGAGAGGGAGCTGACTGTTTTCCACTGCCGTCCGTATACATCTATGCCGCTAAGGCAGCGGCGAGGAGCCCGAGGTCGCACTGTGGTCCGGGAAAAGGACGCCGCCCCAGCCGGAGAGGCCAGCTTCTGAGCCAAGCAACAGGTAGAGCCGGAGGAGAGGCACCCATGACGTCAAGCACGATGGGACCCCCCACTCTGCAGATGAAGCTGGACCAGCGGAGATACCGGGAAGAGGATTTCTAGATCTCCCGAAGACGGGCGCTGAACCGGGGAAGTTGTAGTATCGGCTGCGAGGGGGGTCGACCGAGCTGCAGAAGTCCGCCGCTGCACTGCAGAGTCTCAGGAGCTGTAGCCGCCTCTGTGTCGGAACCTCCGCGGCGTGCGACGCTTGCCGGGCGAGCACTGCCAATTTTTCGACTGGAGCTCAGGTAGTCGTACCATGCGGGGGTTGGACAGGAAACCCACGGTCCACTGGAAGCAATCGACGACCAAGCGGGCAGGTGGAGGAGAGCGAAGGTTGGTCAGGCAGAGCTGGGTCCGACATCCTTGTTCGATGTCTCGCCCGCCTCCCAGGCGGGGCTTAGAGCTGGGAACCACGGACTAGGAGACCGCGGAGTAAGAAGCTGCCCGGCTAGCCAGCACCGCCAGGGACACAGCCCGCCAGCGGTGCCGAAGTATTCAGGTCCCAGCCGTCCTCCAGCACACCGACCACCGCGCACATTGCGAGGTCCAGGAACCCAGCGCAGACCAGGGTGTTGCGAAACAAGCTAGGCGACGTCTCGAAGCTGAGCGGGTACCGACGCCGCTGGACTCTGGGCCACCTGCCTGCACACTGTCGCGAGCCCAACCGATGGAAGGCCATGAGAAGGCCTGGGGGAGAACCGCAAGCAGCACTGGCAAAGCTTGAAGCCGATCCCGTCGGCCACTGGAAACGGGGAAGAAGAACGCGCCGTCCTCCGTAGCACTGACGCCGCTGCACCGGGAAGGACTCCACGCGAACCGAGGAGCTGTGGCTGAGGCAGGGACGTCCGACTCGTAGACTGCCGTGTGGGGTCCACTGAAGCCGGGGCCGACTGCTTGAGCGCTGGGGTAGGAGGGCACGACACCGGAGGGAGAGCCCGCAGGATCTGCGGCCGGGCCCCCTTCCAATCACCGCCGTGACCCTGTGTCCGGAGCCTAAGGGAGCACGACGCTGATCCACTGCGAGGAGAGTGTGTGGGGGACGCGGGGACAAGGAGCGATGATCCTCTAGGCGGGGAGCTCCAGTGATGGTCTCCACCTCCCCCGGAGGAGACGAGCGACGGGAGACGTACGCGATCCGAGCCTGCGACGTACCCGACACGTCCTCTTGATCCAGCTGATGACTGCGTGCTGGCACGGCATCGGAGGGACATCGGGACCGGTGTGCTCTTCGTTCACCGCGACAAGGGGTGACAGAAGCCGCTGCCGGCCAGGTTCTGTGGGGCGGCGGCCAAGATCCAGCAGCCGCGTCCGGCTTATCCGATCTGACGTTCACTGCTGAGGGCTGGACACCGATGAGCAAGAGCACATAGTTCCATCAGCCTCGTCCGACTTCCTGTAATCACCGCGGTGGGGTCGCCGCCGGCTGGACTGTAAGGAGCGTGCAGACCGATACCCGGGAGCCACGTCGGGGCCTGAAGCATCTCAGGCCACAAGGCAGGGCAAACAAGTCGCTGTGGGCCTGGCTCCATAGAGCGGGTGCACAAGGTCCATCAGCCTCGTCCGGCTGAGAGGGTTTGTAATCGCCGTGGTGGGGATGCTGCCGGTCAGATTGCAAGGAGCGAGCAGACCAATACCCGGGAGCCGCGTCGGGGCCTGAAGCATCTCGGGCTGCAAGGCGGAGCGAACAAGTTGCTGTGGGCCTGGCTCCATGGAGCCGGCGCACATAGGTCCATTAGCCTCATCCGGCTTAGAGGGCCAGTAGTTCACCGCGAGGAGCGGGCGAGCCAGGTCCGAGAGGTACGGCCGGACCAGTGGGAGGTGGAGGGCCGCGTCGGGGCCCAAGGGATCTCGGGCCACAAGGCGTGGCGAACAAGTCGTTGTGGGCCGGACTCCGTGGGGCGGGCGCACATAGTTCCAATAGCCACGTCCGGCTGAGAGGGCCTGTCATCCACCACGGCGCGATCGATGTCGCTGACGGCCAGGGTCCGAGGAGCGGGCAGACCAGGTCCGAGAAGGCACAGCTGGACCAGTGGCAGGTGGTGGGCCGCGTCGGGGCCCGAGGCAACTCGGGCCGCAAGGGGGGGCGACCGAAGTCGCTGTGGGCAGGGCTCAGTGGAGCGGGCGCACAAGTTCCATTAGCCTCGCCAGGCTTAGAAGGCCTGCAATTCACTGCAGTGTGGGGCGATCGAGGTCTGAGAGGGCACAGCTGGTCAAGTGGCAGGCGGTGGGCCACGTCGGGGCCCGAGGGAGCTCGGGCCGCAAGGTGGGGCGACCGAAGTTGCTGTGGGTCAGACTCCGTGGAACGGGAGTGCATAACCAGAGGCAGGCGGTGGACCGCGTCGGGGCCCAAGGGATCTCGGGCCACAAGGCAGGGCGACCAAAGTCGCTGTGGGCTGGACTCCGAGGAGCGGGCGCACCTCGTTCTGGGACCAGAGGCCTGTTGTACACCGTGGGGTGCGCAGACAAGATCCAGTAGCTGCCGTGCGGTGCAACCGCAGTCGCTGTCAGCCAGGCTCCGTAGAGCGGGGGGAAAATCCCAGAAGCCTAGACCGGCATAGGCGTTCCCCCGAGTGGTCCCAACATAGTGGGGAGACTCCCGCCGCTGCCGATCGCCATCTTGAAACAAGCCGTCGGGAAAGGCCTCGAAGGACCTAAGGGGGGCACAGGGTTGCTCGCCGTGTAGCGGGGAGACATCGGGCGCTGCCGGCTGCGAACCTGGGACTGCGCGGGCTGCTAAGGGGCCGTAGGACCGCTGGGTCCCAGGGAGGATGCCGCATAGCAGGGGGCCTCAGCTGCTTCCGGCCACGTAACTTGGAGCGGGCGGGCAAGGTCCCGGGGGACCCGTCGTGCCCAAAGCGCTCGCCCGTAAACCGAGAGGTGCGAGCACGAAGCAGCGCGCCAAGAGCCAAAGCATAAGGTATGGCTGGCGTCAGATAAGTACTATTTGACAGTGCAGTCAGTGTCCCCTCGCTCAAGTAAAGAATAATTTGTATTCAATGAGGAAATCTCCTGGCTAAGCTTTCCCGTTGTGAAGGCACAACTGTGGTGGCCGTAGGCTAATCAGGCGTGATCAAACCCTAAGCGCCTAAGGTAGAGGACCACTATTTGAGCGACCCGCATTGCTAATCAGGTGGGATTATAGGAGTAGTGCCCGTAGTGTGGAGGAGGCAACGGTCGAGGGGAGCTGGCCTCGACGCGGCGCGGCTGCCGGCAAGTCTAGTTCCTAGAACCTGAGATAAGGTGTCTCACCTGTAAGCTCACCCACTGGGGCACGAGCACATGCGTTTCCTGCCCAGGGCTCTGGAGTGGTAGGTGCCGGCGGGGGGAAGAATACAGTACCTCATCGGCTGCGTAGTGGGGTGACTTTAGCCGCCCGTGCCGGTTAACCTCCCACCATTGGGGCCAGGGCTCCTCCACCCATGGGCACTCGTCACACACGTCCGCCCCACTGCGTGGCGCGCCAACATCCATCGCGCTAGCCACAGACAGCCCCCACCAAGGGGCAGGATGACACCTGCACTGCAACATAGAGCAAACATGAAACCCGACCGCGTGTGGCGCCTAAGGCCACGTGAACAGCGCGCACTACCAGGCTGCCAAGCTGCAATGTTGAGCTATAACGGCAAAATTCAGCCGTAACCTCTCAGAAAATGCCAGGGGCCAACCTCACCCGGCGACTCAAAGACATTATCCGAGGCCTTACCTCGCCATATCCTAGCGAAAGCTTTGACCAAGGGGAGAAGATAATCCAGTCAACGAAACTTGCGGAGACTGAAACCGGCAATCCTTTCACAAGGCAGCTAAGCATAAGACTGGCGTGAGTAGACAGCTCAAGCGAGGAGGAAGGGAGGCTACACAGAGTTATGTCCCTGGTTGTGTAGCAACGTTTTGGAGGCTGAAATCGGTAAGCTAAGTGTACCTTCCTAATAGTAATGTCATCGGTAATGACACCATAGTAGTACACCGTTGGCTTTTATCTGACTTCTTTGGCAAATGTTTCCATACAATTCATGATTTTTTTTGTTAAAAGCACATCCCAACCTGTTCCAGTGTGCAATACAGAAGTGATTCGCTGTTCTTCAGCCTGTGAGCTTCATCTACAACCAGCATGTGCCAGGACACTGACTGCAGGAACAAGAAGTCCTTTATGCATAGCTGAAAAACAAATACCAGAAATTGACCAGTGATGTCGTTCAGCTGTACCATACTATAACAAGATAAAACGGTTATGTGACTTTAATCCCTTCACGAACAGTGGTTGCAGATTGCGTGTCTAAAATCTATTAATTCAAAGAGCCCCAGTCTTTCAAGGAGCAGTGAGGGGGTTAAACCATGTTATGTTTGCGGTTGTGTTATTCTTTTGAAGTATGTGTGTGTTGATCAATGGAAAGATCCAATATTCAATTGAGTTATTTTGGATAAGAATTACGTACCTTTTTAGTATCATTCGTTTTCTTTTGCACAGAGAATTGTGATCGATTTTTGTTGTGATGCATATTTTCGCTACACATTAGACTGGAAGGTTTGGGCAGGGTCGTGACCTTTCTACTTCTTCTTCCTTGAACACTCTTTATATGGACAGCCCGGTCTCCTCTATAAATGCTGCCGTGCGCCGCAGGTCCTCCAGGCCTCCATAGAGCTTGCGGGACACCTCTGTCTCTTCCGGCCAGTGTCTCCGTCTGAGAGTTGTGAATGTGGTGCAGGTCTGTAGCACGTGGTCTGTTGTCATGCTACCAGAGTTGCATGGGCACTGGTCTGACTGGCCAATTCCAAACTTGGTGTGGAGATGCCAGTTCAGTGTGTTATGGCCAGTTCGTAGTCAACCTTTCTAGTGACTTCAAATATGACGTCAAAGTAAATATGTTTGGCTACAGTTAGCAACATTCATGGTATGCACACAATTTACGTAATGCACCTAGAAGTTCGTAGAAAATTGTAGACAGTTCTAGGATGTTTTTTTTTCATGAATATTAATGAGTTTTGGTCATGTTTTCTTTTCTGATTGGTTGAGTTGTGTAACTTGCTGGATTGTTCTGGAAATCTGTAATAGTATAAAAGAGCATGGTAGGAAATATGTGCATGCATTGTATGGGAGATGCAGTGTATCAGAATTGTGGATGCATTGTACGAAACAGTGTACCAACGTGTGAATGCATTTGTGGATGCATTGTGCTGAGATTGCATTGTGAGAATAAAATATTGTTGGGACTGTTACTCCAGTGTGGTCTACGTGTGACGAGTTTCTTTACAAGAACCCTATGTGTGTGCGTCTGGTGTGATTGTATCATACTACGACTACGACTACCATGCAACATTTGGCACCTCCGACGGGACTTCCTCAGTTGGCTCAGTGGAAAGGGTAGCCGGAGATAACAGCCAGCAGTGAAAAGCAGAGATTGCGACATTGGAAATGGAGACATTCCTGAGAATTGGGGAGGAATGCGGAATGGAGGGAACTCAACTCTTGGAGTTTATAAAGGAGAGACATGAAAGAGAAGAAAAGAGACGGGAGAGAGAAGAAAAGAGACTGGAGAGAGAAAAGGAGAAAGAAGAAAAGAGATTGGAGAGAGAAGAAAGAGCTAAAGAGCATGAGATCAAAAGACTGCAAGAAGAGGCAGAGAGACAGTGAGAAGAGGCTGAGGAGCAGCAAGAAGAGGCAGAGAAACAGCGAAAAAGGCAGAGAAACAGCGAGAAGAGGAGCAAGAAGAGGCAGAGAGGCAGTGACAACACAAAATTCATCTCAAGAGGATGGAGTCTGAGGCAAAGGGCCAGAGGACAGTTGAAGCAGCAGCCTTAGCCAGCAGAGAGCAAACTACCCATGCGACGAAACTACCTTCTTATGCAGAAGGTAGGGATAAAATGGACGCTTACCTGGAGCGATTTGAGCGCTTCGCAAGCAGCAACAACTGGAATCAAGAAACTTGGGCCACCAAACTGAGCACATTTCTGACCAGCAAAGCGCTCGAGTTCTACACCCGCCTGCCAAGAGAAGAAGCCGAGGATTATGTGCAGTTGAGAGCCACCCTGCTGAGACAATATGACTTCACTGAAGAGGGTTACAGATGACGATTCCAGAATTGCAAGCCTGAGCAAGGAGAAACACCCGGACTATTCAATGAGAGAATCAGGGTCTACCTGGCGAAATGGATAGGGCTGGCTGGCTTGAAGAAGGAGTACAGGACCTGTGTGACCTCATCATCAAAGAACAAGTCATCAGCGCATGCTCTAAGGACCTGGCCGCTCACCTCAGGCAGCAAAAGGACCAGTCCCTGAAGGCCCTTGCAGATTCGTTCAAAGACACCTACAACATGAAATTCGGGCCTGGTAAGCCGCAGCGTGTGTCTATACCAGCAGAGAAAAAACATGACGTCAGAGATACCCCAAAACAGATGCCAATGGAGAGCCTGACAAGCTTCCTCTGTGGAATGAAGGGACACAAGGCAATACACTGTCCTTCCAAGGGTGTTCCCTGAGGCGACAATACCTGAAGGCCCAACCAAGACCACGGGACAACAAGCAGAAGTGGTACCACGTCTCAACACAGAGCCGCTGCTGTACTGGCCAACGATGTCACGTCACCTGGTGAGCATTCCAGGCGGTTCGTGACATCCTGTCTGAGAAGCCCGTTCTACACCTCCCTGACCCATCGAAGACCTTCATCCTGAGGACCGACGCCTCCAATGATGGTATGGGTGCCATCCTAATGCAGGAGGATGACGGGAAACTCTACCCAGTGAGCTATGCCAGCAAGAAGTTGACCCGTGCCAAGAAGAACTACTTTACCATCGAGAAGGAGTGTCTAGCCATCATCTGGGGAGTGAGAAGGTTTGAGCTGTGTCTTCAAGGAGTACCATTTGTGTTACAGATGGACCATCAACCCTTGAACTATCTGAACTCTGCCAAGTTCACAAACTCCTGTATCATGAGATGGTCAATGTTCTTACAGAACTTTAACATCAAGTTGCAGTCCATCAAGGGTTCACAAAATTTTGGAGCGGATTACTTGAGCAGAGCAGTTTAAAGGAACATTTCTTTTCCTTATCCAGGACAGTTTAAAGGAATTGTGAGACAATTATTCCAGAACAGTCTATTTGATTTAAATTTGATGTGAGATTGTTAGTATTTATAGTTCTGTGTAGTTTAACACAGCCACAACCGTATTTTGAGGTTTGAGAAGAAATTTTGTTCTAAAAAGGGGGGTAATGTTACATTTGCGGTTGTGTTATTCTTTTGAGAGTATGTGTGTGTTGATCATAGTAAAGATTTTATATTCATTTGAGGTATTCTGGATAAGAAGTACGTACCTTTTTAGTATGATTCGTTTTCTTTTGCACGGATAATTGTGATTGATTTTTGTTGTGACGCGTAGTTTTGCTACAATGTTGTAAAATTTAACCTACATTAGACTGGAAGGTTCGAGCAGGGTCGCGACGTCAAAGTAAATATGTTTGGCTACAGTTAGCAATATTCACATTTTGCACAACATTTACGAAATGCACCTAGAAGTTCGTAGAAAATTGTAGACAGTTTTAGGGTGTTATTTTTCATGCATATTAATGAGTTTTGGTTATGTTTTCTTTCTGATAGGTTGAGTAGTGTAACTTGCTGGATTGTTCTAGAAATCTGTAATAGTATAAAAGAGTCTGTTAAGGCTTCCTCACACGGAGACACGAAACGGAAATTAGCGCATTTCAGACATTTCTCCAATATTTCACGAAATGCGAAACGGCACATTTTGAGCAATAGAGCCTGTCTCTATTCCCGAAACATTTCTACCCGCTGCCCAATCAGTGTCATTCGCTCAGTCACGTGTTAATCTGACGTCATTTAAGCCAAAACATTCAAGATAGCGGGTACAGCGATGGCATGGAGTCAGGTCTATTATGGCTAAAAACACGTGATGCGACGCACGATTCTGTGAGACTTAAGTGGGAGGATCATTTTCGAAATAGAATCTGTAAAGAATCATCACTAAAGTACCACCAAAATTTTAGGTCAGTTTTCTGAACCCCACTTTCATCGGCTTTCATTGTGAAGCCTACAAGATGGCGGCTATCACTTCGAGATGGAGGCAGCCTCGATTCACTTGAACCATCCCTGTTTACGCATTCAAAAGCTCTTAAGTTTATTCGACATGGTCGGGAATTCACTTGTATTGTGTAAGTGAAGGCACACATGTCTTATATGTTTAATTTTTTAGCATCAGTAGTCAGAAGTATGACCCGATATTCACCGATACAACCAGAGCATGTCTGTGAAGTTACCGCCCCTGTACCAATCGAAATGAATTTTCACTGCGTTTCTCCATGTGCTGAGGAGGCATTTCGATGCAATAAAAATGTTTCGTTTCTTGTGTATTTCGTTTCTCCGTGAAGGGAAGCCTTTAGGAAATATATGCGTGCATTATATGGGAGACGCAGTGTATCAGAATTGTGGATGCATTGTACGAGACAGTGTACCAACATGTGAATGCATTTGTGCATGTATTGTGCAAAGAGTGCGTCGTGAGAATAAAATATTGTTGTAACCGTTATTCCAGTGTGGTCTACAACCTTGTGCAACATGTGACGAGCTGCAGCTGAGTGAAGTTTCTTTACAAGAACCCTACATGCGTGCGTCTGGTGTGATTGTATCATACTATGACTACGACTACCATGTAACACCATATGGCTTAGAGTCCAACGGACACATAGCACATTATATACAGCTCTGACTCGATATATCACACTTCGTTATATCACAATCCCAGATATATTGTGGGAGTGACCTTGGATCGGACACCAGTGAACCACGATAAACCGTTGTCACCAGCCCAAACTCCCACCTGACACCTCTTCCCCTTACCGCATGCACACCTCACTTTACATTTAACACCGAATGACCTTCTCTAGATTAAGACCACACATGTAAATGTTAGGTCTGTAAGCACAAAATCAATATGTAATGAAAGTCTGTTGCCACACTCCACTTCAGCAGATAAGATGCTCAGCGTGGAGGGCGAGAACTTGATTGTCACTAAACCCTCAAGGAACTCCTCCACATAAAGAACATACATGCTCAAAGGGCCCTGTGGCAGTACAATGAATACTGAAAGTCTAGTCTAGGCCACAAGACACTCCACCGACTGCCTCTGGGTCATTTTAATTGGATACTCCCTTTGGTGGCAACTTCTAACAAAACATGTTAGCAAGTGTTTAAATACAGTCGATGCAAGAAGAAGTTGTCATTAGTGTTTTCTTATGACAGTGCTACCTCCCATGTCATATGGGCGGGTCAAAATGTACAAAATGCCTATCAAGCGATGGCCAATGAAGTGAGGTGTCGGCAATAGGTGTGTGCCACAACACAGCTAAATGAAAGCGAGATGTGCTGTGCAGTGTAGCACTGAACACCTAATCATCCCCTTCAAGCCATAAACACAGATGCAGGTTTAGTAGTGGGAAGACTCATAACTTCTGTTGGACCCCAATGCCTGCAGTGGTATATGAAGGTCTGTCATGAAGACAATAGCACGGGTACCACTAGTGTGTGGGGAATGCTTCACCTCCAGTGCCAACTGCAGCCAAAAGGATCGTTTACGCTGGCTCATGTGTTGTGGCCCATTAGCTTTTTCGCTTGAAAAGTTCCCAGGTTGATCAGTCACTGCTGCTCTTTAGAGCTGTCATGGTCAGTGTTTGTGCTAGAATGAGTGTGTAGTGTTTTGAAAACTGCTGTGAATGTGTTTGACCTTGGAACCATTAATTACACTGGGCATCTTTCCCTTGTTAGACTAGATAGGCTCATAACCACCATGCAGCATACATTATGTCCTCTTGCCCCCCCCCCCCCCCCCCCCCCCCACACACACACACACACACACAGTAACCACGATATATCGAGTCAGAGCTGTAATAGGTCTGACAATTATTATCCTGTGTGTGCACCCATACCTCAAAAGTGGTAACCAGCACATCAAAACAATACTGAAGCCCTTTCTTGGATTTCTTCATCCTCTTTGAGAGGTCTGCTCGCTCATCTTTATCGCCAACATATGCCATGGTTTTCAGCCCTGGTGCAAAGCGGCTGAACTCCTGCATCCAATTCTCTAACAATGAACGAGGACAGACCACCAGATGTGGACGCTCGTTGCCAGAGGTACCAGTCAGCCAGGTCAGCATGGCTATTGTCTGTGGAGAAAAATAAGTTGGGTGTAACCCATTGCATGTGCAGACACTGCTATTGTAAACAATACCAGGTGGTTGCCAGGTGATTTCAAAGACAGGACACCAAAAAGGGTCTGCACAAATTGTAATCACAGTTGGTGATAAAACTGGGAAAGTGGGAAATGTATTATGGAGCAAACGATCTCTCCCAATCATACCTGGCATGTTTTGCCAAGACCCATCTCATCTCCAAGAATGCAGCCATGCCCATTGCCATGGCAACCCAGCAACCAGTTCACCCCTTCCAGCTGGTAAGGTCTCAATGAAAGGTCTGGAAACAAAAGTATTGAAAACATCAGACCAAAAGGGTTGACTGCCAGCAGTTGTAATTTAAAAGAAACTACCAAGTGAGTAGGAAAAGCACTGTCAGGGGAGAGAATTGTGCATTATGGACCAATGATCATAGATCTACTTTGCTCAAAGCACAACAACAAAGAAACTACCAAGTGAGTAGGAAAAGCACTGTCAGGGGAGAGAATTGTGCATTATGGACCAATGATCATAGATCTACTTTGCTCAAAGCACAACAACAAAAAAAAGATAGTAAAGAGCGGGTACACTTATCAACAAATGCAGGACAAGACCACGAGGCTTGCTGACATCTCGTCCCAAGTGGGCCTCACCATCCACAAACAGAAAACAAAGACAATGAGGCTGAACGCAACCAGGGAAGAACCAGTCTTGCTTGCTGGCACCCCGTTGGAGGAGGTGGAGTTCTTCACCTATCTCGGGAGCATCATAGACAAAAAAGGCGGCACTGATGCAGATGTCAGAGCACGAATCGGTAAAGCCAGAGCAGTCTTTCTCCAGTTGAAAAAAGTGTGGAGCTCCAGAGAGCTGTCACAACACACCAAAGTTCGGATTTTCAACTCCAACGTAAAAGCAGTTCTCCTATATGGAGCAGACTTGGAGATTGACAAAAACCACAGTCAACAGAGTACAGATCTTCATAAACAGTTGCCTTAGAAGAATTTGGAAAATCCACTGGCCAGAGAAGATCAGCAACATCAGACTCTGGGAGAGAACAGAGCAGATAACAGCAGAGAATGAAATTGGGCGAAGAAGATGGGATGGATTGGTCACAGTCTGAGAAAGCCAGCTTCCAGTATCACTAGGCAGGCATTGTCATGAAACCCCCAGGGAAAGAGGAAAAGAGGCAGGCCGAGAAACACCTGGCGTCGAGACCTCCAAGCAGACACCAAGAGACTGGGAACCACCTGGAGTAAAATCGAAGGAGAAGCACAGGACAGGAGTCGCTGGAGGTCTCTCGTCAACGGCCTATACCCGGGGAGGGGTGACAGGCGTAAGTAAGTAAAGAAGGGGTGCGCTAAGTAAGTGACTGGAAGCAATGCAAATGAAAGCCCCTTGAAGTGGGGCGTATTACATATACACTGGATTTCCAGCCCCTTATAGATATGTGATTCCAGTGGATATGTTATATGCCCCTCTTCGAGGGGGGCTTCCATATGCATTGCTTCCAGTCACTTACACAGTGCACCTCCTCTTTCCTATCTTTTTGTTGTTGTTGTGCTTTGACCAAAGTAGATTTATGATCACTGGTCGATAATGCACAATTCTCTCCCCTGACGGTGCTTTTTCCTACTCACTTGGTAGTTTCTTCTATTGAAAACATCTTTTGCGCAGAGTAAAAAATTTTGCACATATAATTAATCCCTTCACTGCCAAAGGCCATGAATAAAATATATGAATCCATCGCTGACTAAAAATTGTTGTAGATGAGCACTGCATCATGAACAGAGCCAGCAAGAGACATGGATCCACAAGCACCCCTGCAGACACGGGTGTTCATGAGGATCCAATACCTCTTGCAGATCAGTATATATCTAATAGTGTAAAAATCAATTATTTTCAGGTCACATCCTTGTTTCATAACAACCAAGATTAACAACTCTTGTTTCATAACAACTAAGATTAACAACTCTGTCTTCAAACAATCTGTCTTCAAACAAATTTGTAAGTCAGAATGTTGTTGCTTTCAAGCCGAGTTTCAGTCTTCTTGTTCCGTCCCGCACATGTTTTTAAAATACCCAGCTAGGGCCCTGAGCTCACAAACTGAGTTTGTGGAGTTTGAACTCTGTCAGCCCAGGGCCCATATATATGAGACATGCAGCAGCTGTGGAGTCCAGTCTAGTGCACAATGTGGACAGAGCAAGAGATAAACAGAAATCACAAGGGAACTCCTATCAGTGTTACCTAGGTGTACACAGGAACTAATCATATAGCAGACGATGCTGACAAATAACCAGCCGGGATAATTGAGAGACACACTGCATGCAGTTGTCACAGCCCTATTCCACAGGTGCACATGGAGTGTGGCTGTCAAATGTATCGTCCAGTTATTTGTGAGTATCATTTGCTACAGGATAAGTTTGTGAGTAGGCGTACGTAAAACTGGTAGGGTGGGTTCACTTGTGACTGCAATGTATCTCACTAGATATGACTCTGCGTGCCTTACATAGGTTCAGAGCTGACGGAGCTCACTCACAAACCAGATAGGTGAGGCTAGTGCTGGTACAACTGCACACATATCGAGGGAAATTACTCAGCGCTGGACAGACAAAAAGTTACATCCCTTGCCCCCGCCTATCAGGCACCCAATCACCAGCCCACAGAAAAATACACAGATATAGAACAAGACCATCATATACATCCCCCCCCCCAAAAAAAAAAAAAAAAGTATTAGGTCAAGCCTATAACCCATGTCTTTCTGGAACTTAGGAAGTAGGCAGGAGAAACACATACACAAACAAGAAGGTGCACTACTAAATATGGTTGGGTAAATACCCTGATTTCCCACAGCAGATGCACAAAACAATACACAACAATGTAACGATCCGATACAAAATTTGCCTCGAGTTATAGAATACTCACAAACCAGATAGATGAGTCTAGCACTGGTAGAACTGTACACATACCAAGGGGAATTACTCAGCACTGGACAGAGAAACAGTTGGATCCCCTGCCCCCGCCTATCAGGCACCCAATCGCCAGCCCACAGAAAAATACCATAAAAAAGGATGCATCAGCCTTCAGGTCAAGCCTATAACCCATGTCTTTATCTGGAACTTAGGAAGTAGGTGAAACACACTGACATACACAAACAAGAAGGTGCACTACTAAACTCCGCCATCACATTTTTAGTCACTTAGTGAGATGTTTAACCGACTTAGCGGCAATGTATATATCGCAGCCCTAGCTGAGTCGAGGAGGGTTTTCCAAAAACACGTGCGGGACGGAACAAAAAGACTCAAGCTCAGCTTTAATCCTGTTTCTGCTGTCATTTTCTCACGCCTGGTTGGCACAGTGAAAACATAATTCTGATTTTGAGATAATACGGAATCTAGACCAAAAAGGTGACTGCCAAGCGTGTAAAATGCAAAGAAGTACCATTTGATTTAAATTAGAGAGAGAGAGAGAGAGAGAGGACTGTTACCGCTCCATCCGTGCTTCTTCATAGAATCAACAGACATTACAGTCGCCATTTTGACCCTCAGATTATAATACTAATACCACTGTAATATTGAAACAACCTGACATGTCAATGCCGAACAAGCGTATTTCACGTTTCCGCGGTAAACATTGTAACCGGAAGTAAACAATAACTCTGTTCAACAAGAACTTTTCCGCCGCAGAAGTACAGCACGCTGATGCAAGCTTTAAGTCGACGCGACTAAAGTCGAATTATGTTGGACCAAGTCTTAAACTCACTGTTTATGTCGATCAACTTAGTGCTACACAAAGATGATGTAGGGTTTATGTGGACAAATTATGGGCTAATTTGTCAGTTAGAAGAAAAGCTGCGTTGGAGCTTATAGACTCACAAGAGTAACTGTCCCTGATTGAGCAGACCAAACCAAAATGGTTGGATGTTTGCGTTTCGGGGGTGGAAATCCTCAATAATTCACAGTGTTTTATTGTTTGTACGAAATGGATTTCAAGCAGAAACTGAAGTCCTTGATTGGGAAGCAGGTCTGTATACCACACAATGGATTTTATGTTGATATACACGTGTTTCCCTCAACTTCGTCAACCTAAGCACAAGCTGTTTCCTTAATCACTTTGTGTATTGCATAGTGCGCATAATGTATTATATTTACTATTTAGCCGTCGACTTTCGTGTTTGTGCAGTAATAGCATCACAGCCCAGAGTAATAGTTTATGTGTGCATTTTATTTTTGTACCCATTTTCGTGTGTGTACAACTTTTCATTGGAGTTATTACAGATGATTCAAAATATAACTGACAGCCACAGATACATTCACAATCATACCCAGCGCTACCCATTAGTATGATCCCATAAACAGTTTGAGGACCACGATTTCCCACATTTTCCCCAAACCATTTTCCACCAGGAAAGTGGTATTATGGTTTTAAATTTCCCACACAGAAATTACCTTTAAAACAAAGAAGCACATTACAGTTTTTAATTAACAATAGCATTACAATTCAAGGGCATTGTACAAGTACAACATTACCGAAGAGCTGAGGTTGCCAGTTTCAGCATCCAGCCTAGCCATCAGAACATTCTGTGATGGTGACATGTGACCATTAACATGCATTGTTCCTGATCCCTATGATCTTTTAAATAAAGATTCAAAATTGTTGCATTTATCAGGGGTGTGGAAAATGTTCGCCTGTGGCGATGAAAAAATCACTCACTCGGGCTAGCTAAGTTGGTCAGTCATCCGCCTGGCTGGCTATCAAATTTTCTACTGTACTAGTACTCATACCTTCAGCTGTCATTGCTCAGACTCAGGTGTTGGTACTAATTCCTATTTTTAATTCACTGTAACTTGTTTGATCATTGTCTAACTGCATGTCACGTCTGAGATTCAAGGTGGTTACTTGCGGCATTACATTAAGAGAATAGCATTCTTGTCTGTACCAGCCAACTATGTGCATGCTTTTCTGGTACATATCACTTGCACACGTTTTCGGCGACGCACCAAATCGAGATGTGCAAAGTGACAAAGAAAACAATGCATCTGTGGCTTTGAACAGTCAGCTATGGGTTTCTTTTTAGAACTGGTATCATTTTATTTGTCCTGTAAATTTGTCATTAATAATAGCAGACAAGAAGTACTTGTGCGATAGTTCCTGTAGACCTGCGGTGAGTCCTGGGACCAGCATATTACAACCAGAAGAGGAGGGGGTGTGCCATGGGGTAACCAGTCATGTGCCATGCCATGTGTTCCATAAGCCTCATGATCATCAGGACTGTATGTTTTGAAGGTTGATTACATCTTTCAAATTTTCATTTGGATTTGTCTTTTGTGGAGAGAAAACTGGAGAAAAAAAACAAAACTCTGGCACGGCAGCTGTGCATTGGTAATTATCAGGCATCAGAACTGTCCGATTTTCGGCGATTTTCAGATTTTCCTGGCCCCTGTTTAATAACACTTTTGACTTCTTATGTGCCAGGAAATGGCTTTAAATAACTCTACAATTCTTCAAAATCGCCGTTTTCAGATTTTTTTTGGGTGAACAGTTCTGATGCCTGAATTATGTATGTGACTTGGAAGGACAGTTAGAAAAGCTGATTAGCACTAACCGTCTGGGACTGAGAATGGCAGTTTGGATTTTTTCACCCATTTGATCTTCGCCACTTCAGATGGACTACTTTTGGACTGGCTATGGCAGATAGATTTTGTGTTATTTACTATTGAAATGAAAACACATGCTTGCAATCAAGTTGTTTGGTCAGTCGTCATGATCTAAGAAAGAAAGATAGAGTCTGTGTGTCTGGTAATGATGGAGCATGTTTGCACAAGCGTTTTGAGTCATTCATCGAGAAGATGTAATTTTCTCTAAACATCAAATGATTAGTCCTTAAAGTATGCCATCCGCGAACATCACAGAAGTTTATTTTGTGGAACACCACCCCCCCCCCCTCCCCCCCCAAAACAAAAAACAAAACAAAACAAAAAAAAAAAAAACCTAAAAACAAAACAACAACAACAAACAAAAATAAACGCACACACCAACTGGAAAACGGTCTGTCATACAGAAAGTACATTGTAGCAGCAATGTCTTTTTGTTGTTCCAAATAGGCAAGACCGCACTGACTTGTTTTTTGTTGCAGAACCAGTAAGGAAAAATCGGATAATAATAATAATGAAGAAGATTTGTTAAGCACTTATTCTAAAAGTAGCTCAAAGCACTGATAGCAATGAAAAGGCTAACACACACACACACAACATACACACACACACACACACACACACACACACACACACACACACACACACACACGTGACAGTGGTGATGAATTGTACATGGCTGGGGAAATGCACTAGTAAAAGGCAGCAGATCAATTAAACTGTTTAGTTTATGATGTTTTGTTTTAAAGGCAGCTATGCCACACACATATTTTCTTTTATGTTTTTGGTATCTGTATGAATGTAATTCATTTGCAAGGGACAGGATATAGCAACTACTTTTTCACGTTCACTTTTGTTCTTTGTAATTGTAGGTATGGTATTATCTAACATGATGGGCTGTCAAAATGTGTGTTGGGCTAGTAAATTTCTGGTGTTAATATCCCGGCTGGCTAGTTAGAGTTTGTTTTCCTCACCCCTGCTTATTCTTTCCCTCAGGAAATCAGTTGTATTGGTATTACTTTGTCCTTTTCTTTTAATATTTTACTTTCCTTGGAACTGTGAGGACACTTGCATTAGCACACATGGATCGATACATTTTGTGGTTGCAGGAATCACTGCAGTCTCCTACAGAAGAGAATATTCATGTGACAGATCTGTTGACTGATGCAGCTGCTGTGTCAACCAAAATCAAGGTAAAAATTCTTTCAAAACAAATATGATTGTCATTTTGTCTGTTATTCCCTGTATCTATCATTCTATACATGTGTGGTTTTGTGTGTGTTTTGTATTTGTATTGTTTTCTTGTGCATGCATGTTCTTATCACCACCATATGACTGTAAAAGTTTGCGCCTTTACCATTTCCTATTCCTTTGTTTTGATTACTAGTTTTAGTTTACAATCATATTATATCATTTTCAAACAAATGTGAATGGCTGTCATTTATTCTGTTGATCCCTGTATCCATGTGTGGTTTTTTATGTGTGTTTGTTTGTCTGTTGGTGCATGCATGTTTGTGTACTTATGCTGTTTTATGCACACGTATGTTCATATATCACTGTCATTTGATTGTAAAAACTTGCACCCATACTTTGTCCTATTCATTTGTGTTGATTAATTTTAATTTACGAGCAGATAATGTCATTTTCAGCATAAACGTCCCAAAAATCCTCATGAGGAGCAAGAAATCCTTGACAGCATTGACCCTGCCTATTTCAAGGATGAGATGTTTGACACAAACCACTTTGAACTCCAGGTTTGTTTTACTTCCGGTGCCAAAAGGACGCACAGTAAGCAAAATATCGTTGGCTTGACATTGGGAAAAGTTGACCTGCGCATACAGTAGAACCTCCATTGCACAGATGATGTTTAAAGTACTACCTGCTGAATGCGGCCAATGGTCAGCATATCGGAGTCAAAAACAGCAAAACACCTGAAATTTACGACCACAGCCAGACTTGCGTGGTAAAGCCGACTGGTCAGTGACAGCTTGCTCAACACATAGCCAACCACCTCACACACTGACAAAGCCTAGATTTCATGTCATTATTCAATAACGGACATGCTGTCGGCTCAGCAGTTGTGTGAGTGGTCTGTAACGAAGGTCGTGCTACATACTTGACCTTGTCCATGTATATTTTTCAACAAGTCGGTATGCTGTGCTGTCACGTGATCTTGCGATGTAACCAAAAGTTGACTGCTGTTTCACCCGGGCACCGAATTGAGCGAAACTCTCATGTGCCCCTGCAGATGAAAGTCTCATGAGAACAGAGTGCGTACGTGCGCAAACAGGCGTGTCTGTATCACAGGCCTCGAAGTTTCCAAAAATTACAATACAAACACAAAGACACGCACGTTAGCGTAAGTACACACTAGATTCTCATGAGCCCCTGCAGTCTCTAGGGGTGGGTGAGCCAGAATGTCAGTCCACAGGCCTAAGTGTTGATCTCAGCACTGTTATACAAAATAGTGTAAGACTGCTGAGAAGTATTCGAGGCAGTTTCCAAAAATTACAATACAAACACAAAGACACGCACGTTAGCCTAAGTACACACTAGATTCTCATGAGCCCCTGCAGTCTCTAGGGGTGCGTGAGCCAGAATGTCAGTCCACAGGCCTAAGTGTTGATCTCAGCACTGTTATACAAAATAATGTAAGACTGCTGAGAAGTATTCAAGGCCTATGGTCGTGACACGCCATTCCACACTAATGATGACTAAAAGGGGGAATCACTGCTAAAAAAACAAACTCAACTTTAAATGTTAGCACCATTGTTAATTATTGTGTTAATATGTGTAGTTTATAACCTGTAAAAAGAAAAGCAGACCAACATACCAAACTGCCAATAGACGGGTAAATATGAAATATGTCGCTGCGGTGTAACTGCATTACATCGTGACAGAAATTCAGCTGTGAGCAATGTATAAATCATGCAAAATGTCTTATTAATCATGGCTTACTTGAACACAACAAGGAGAAGGTAAAATCAATTCTTGAGTTATTAGATGCAATTTGTTTTGGAAAAAGGTATATTTTTTGTTTGTGACACCATAACACAGTTGCACCCCCATTATAAAACGCTTTTGTTTCAAACTTTAGGGTCAACAAATATGTAACATATTTACTTTCAGTGGTCAATGACGATGCTAAAGGTAAAAGAGACAAAAACTTGTACTTGCTTTGATGTTATACAACATCAACACTGATCTGTAACTGTGTAACATGCAACACAAACTACAAAGGAACTGCGTTACACCGTGACAGAAATTCAGCTGTGAGCAATGTACAAATCATGCAAAATGTCTTATCAATCATGGCTTACTTGAACACAACAAGGAGAAGGTAAAAAACAATTCTTGAGTTATTAGATGCAATTTGTTTTGGAAAAAGGTATAGTTTTTGTTCGCGACACCGTAACACAGTTACACCCCCATTATACAACGTTTTTGTTTCAAACTTTAGGGTCAACAAATATGAAACAAATATATGTAACATAAAATTTACTTTCAGTGGTCAATGATGATGCTAAAGGTAAAGAGACAAAATCTTGTACTTGCTTTGATGTTATACAACATCAACACTGATCTGTAACTGTGTAACATGCGACACAAACTACAAAGGAGCATACATCCATCTCGGAGGCAAAATTTCAGAACTCAACAAATGCAAAATACTTGGGACAGTGGAAATCATTTATTTGTGACATTCATGTATTTATTCCATACGCCCCCCCCCCCCCCCCCCCCCACCACCACCACCACCACCACCACCACCACCACCAAAATCCCGAAGCATCTTGACAACCCAACAAAATTTATGAAAAGAAATGTTGTCCACGGACGTTGATGGTGGGTGGATCCAAAAGCGTGACATCCTCCACAGAGACCCATGATAATGTCTTCAACATGGGGAAATGTGTACTATGTCTCATGAATCTTTAAGAACTTCACCAGCGCTTCATCACCATGCATTAGTCTCCAAAATCTGGGAAGAAAAGGCTTTTTAAGTTTTTATGTGATAAACGTCAGGAAAAGTTTATTAAAAACGCTAGAATGTTTACACTTAATCCAAAGGCATGCTATGGATAAACGTAAGGTCAATGCAAAGTAAACATACGTGAAAAACGTTCTTTTTTGTGTTACAGAGTAACAACATAACATGCTACACCATCTTCGGGTAACTGCATTACACGCGACTCGTGAAAAGTGTAATGCAGTTACGCATAATCGATTTTTATGAAGTAACATGCTTTTACCCAGATTTTGCAACTTGAAAACAGCTTAAACGATAAGGTTTCTCTGATAAATGCCCCCAAAAAGGTATCTAAAGCATTATTCTTCATGAAAACAAGCAGTTCTGTGCACTGCGTAACATGCGACACCAGCATAGTCAATGCATCGCGTCATTCAAACTAGGTATTTCTCTACAATCACGAAATAAAACATGCAGATAACCATGAAAATAATATGATCAGTTCAGCTTACCTTTTCTTCCTATGATGTCGTATATCCTGTGATTTGGGACCGTTTCACGTTCACCACCTCAAGTCTCACTTCGTGCGTAACTGTGTAACCGCGTGTTGCATGTGTGACACGTCACACTTTATTGTTGTGTACACACTTCCATATATGGAAATCTTGGGCGAAACGTCGTCAAATCATGTGCTAATATGTACCCTTGTTGTGGGTGAAGGCTTCCCGCTCAGCAGACGACGGTTTCGTCATTGTTTCGTTTTGAAAAATACAGTGTAACTGTGTAACATCTGCGACACCATAACTTAGAAGCCGGTCATTTCTTTATTCTGTGCATATACATTCAATGTGTGTAGTTGTACAACTTTAGTTTTTTAATATGTTAGTGATTTTAATGGCTTTGTTTGTTCTGTGACCAGCAAAAATGACTTGTAGGTTTATTTTGTACGTCTGGAGACGTGTGACGCCACTTGTTACGCAGTTACGCTCTTTGAAAATGAAAAATTTTACAAAATCCCTTTCCTGAAATAAAAGATTTCAGAAATATCAAAGAAAAACAATAACAGTTTCATAACACTGTGCCTTTGAAAGGTTACCTCGCGCCGGGACCATATGGCATTGAGGCGCATCCCCTGGGTGGTGGATAGGGGGTCCCTCGCGAGAGGGGTGCACCGAATGAAATAAGGTGCCGTGAACCAACATGGTCTAAGGGAAGGTGACCCCGACAGAAAACCTCTGGTCCTCCTAGTAAGGGAGTTTGGCGTGGGGGTAGCTTCCCCACCCTGCAAATAAGGAAATAGCTACAAAAACGCCGACGAAAAGACAAACAGCAATTCCTTTCCTGGAGGAGGAAGGTTCTTCTACCAGAAGATTTATGACGTCCTGTGGTGAAAGCCGGAAGTCTTCGGAAGCCACAGGACCAAGCCGCCTCTCTCTATCCAGGGATACAACCATGGGCACATGGAATGTCAAGACCATGTACCAGAGCGGCAAGGCCGCCCAGATAGCAGCGGAAATGCAAAAGTACAACCTTTCCCTGCTAGGTATCAGTGAAGCCAGATGGACGCAGTCTGGCCAGAAAAGGCTGTTAAGTGGGGAGATGATTCTGTATTCAGGTCATGAAGAGGAGAATGCCCCCCATACAGAAGGAGTAGCATTCATGCTGGCACAGAGAGCACTGATGGGCTGGGAACCTCTTGGGCCAAGAATTATCACAGCAGCCTTTAGAACCAAGAAAAAGATCAAGCTGAACATCATCCAGTGTTATGTGCCCACTAATGACAGTGACAAGGAAGAGAAACAAGAGTTCTATGACCGACTCCAGAGTGCTGTGGACAAATGTGCGGAGCGAGACATCACCATCATCATGGGCGTTTTTAATGCCAAAATAGGGGAGGACAACACCGGATACGAAGAGGTGATGGGAAGACAGGGACTAGGGGAGATGAGTGAGAACGGGGAGAGGTTTGTAGACTTTTGTGCTCTAAACAGACTTGTCATTGGAGGCAACATCTTCCCACACAGAAGAATACACAAAGCAACTTGGGTCTCACCAGACCATACTACAGAGAACCAAATAGACCATATCTGCATTAGCAAGAAATTTAGAAGATCCCTTCAAGATGTTCGAGTGAGGAGGGGAGCAGATGTCGCCTCAGGCCACCATCTGCTTACCTTAAGAATAAAGCTCAAGTTAAAGAAAAGCAGCACAAGGACAACAAGAAGACAGCGCTATAATGTAGGCCTCCTGAGAGAGACTGGAGTGAGAGAAGAGTTCCAAACGGTTTCAAGCGCTACAGGAGCTAGTAAATGAAGAGGAGGCGGTCACCACAGAGCAGCAGTGGAAGGCAGTTAGAGAGGCGCTGAACTCAACCTGCAAAGACACTGTAGGGTTCAGGAAACACCATCACAAGGACAGGCTGTCGGCACAGACCTTGAAGAAGATAGAAGTGAGGAAGTAGAAGAAAGCAGTTGTCAATAACAGTCGCACGAGAGCAGCCAAAGCAAAGGCACAGGTGGAATACTCGGAAGCCAACCGCGAGGTGAAGAGGAGTATCAGGGCAGACAAGAGGGCCTACACAGACAGCCTGGCAGCAGAGACAGAAAAGGCAGCAGGCAGCGGCAACATGAAACAGCTCTACGACATTACCAGAAGACTGTCGGGCAAGTATGGCCATACAGAAAGACCAGCAAAAGACAAAGAAGGCAAGCCTATTGCAGACAGAGCAGACCAACTCGACAGATGGGCCAAGTATTTTGAAGAGTTACTGAACAGACCCAGCCCACCCGACCCCCCCCAGACATCCAGCCAGCAGAGACCGACCTACCCATCAGCTGTGACAGACCAAGCCGGGAAGAGATCAGAAGAGCAGTGGCATTTTTGAAGAACGGCAAAGCAGCAGGGCAGATGGCATCCCAACGGAGGCTCTGAAAGCAGACCTAGAGACAAAAGTAGAGCTGCTGGACCCTCTGTTTGGAAAGATCTGGGAAGAGGAGGTGATGCCGGCTGACTGGAAGGAGGGGTACATAATCAAGCTTCCCAAGAAAGGCAACCTCAGCAAGTGTTCCAACTACAGAGGAATCACCTTGCTGTCAGTACCAGGAAAGTCTTCAACAGAATCATCCTGGAGAGAATGAAGAGCTCCGTTGACCCCCAGCTGAGAGACCAGCAAGCAGGATTCAGGAAAAACCGATCATGTACAGACCAGATCGCCACTCTCCGCATCATCGTGGAACAGTCTCTGGAGTGGAGCTCCCCGCTGTACGTCAACTTTGTGGATTACGAGAAAGCATTTGACAGCGTGGACCGAGAGACTCTGTGGAAACTCCTACAACACTACGGTGTACCCACAAAGCTCGTCCGCCTGATCAAGAGCAGCTACGATGGTATGACATGTCGCGTGATCCACGAAGGGCAGTTCACCAGGGAGCTCCAGGTCAGAACCGGTGTCAGGCAGGGGTGTTTGCTGTCTCCGTTCCTCTTCCTACTGGCCATAGACTGGGTCATGAAGAGGACCACAGAGCACAGATGAAGTGGAATACAGTGGACACTGTGGACACAGCTTGACGACCTCGATTTTGCAGACGACTTGGCATTACTGTCCCACACTCATCAACAAATGCAGGACAAGACCACGAGGCTTGCTGACATCTTGTCCCAAGTGGGCCTCACCATCCACAAACAGAAAACAAAGACAATGAGGCTGAACGCCACCAGGGAAGAACCAGTCTTGCTTGCTGGCACCCGGTTGGAGGAGGTGGAGTCCTTCACCTATCTCGGGAGCATCATAGACATAAAAGGCAGATGTCAGAGCACGAATCGCTAAAGCCAGAGCAGCCTTTCTCCAGTTGAAAAAAGTGTGGAGTTCCAGAGAGCTGTCACAACACATCAAAGTTTGGATTTTCAACTCCAACGTAAAAGCAGCTCTCCTATATGGAGCAGAGACTTGGAGATTGACAAAAACCACAGTCAACAGAGTACAGATCTTCATAAACAGTTGTCTTAGAAGAATTTGGAAAATCCACTGGCCCAGAGATCAGCAACATCAGACTCTGGGAGAGAACAGAGCAGATAACAGCAGAGAATGAAATTGGGCGAAGAAGATGGGGATGGATTGGTCACAGTCTGAGAAAGCCAGCTTCCAGTATCACTAGGCAGGCATTGTCATGGAACCCCCAGGGAAAGAGGAAAAGAGGCAGGCCGAGAAACACCTGGCGTCGAGACCTCCAAGCAGACATCAAGAGACTGGGAACCACCTGGAGTAAAATCGAAGGAGAAGCACAGGACAGGAGTCGCTGGAGGTCTCTTGTCGATGGCCTATACCCGGGGAGGGGTGACAGGCGTAAGTAAGTTGAAAGGTTAATTTACGTAACAGAAATTTCTCAAGTAGCCACCAAAGTTGCCTCCTTTCGGCGTTCCTGTTTTGTGCAGCCATTTTGAGTTGAATTTCACTCTTTTTTTGTTTATAGTTAATAGTAGACTTAACTTTTTAACAGTTTCTTTTCTTGATCTGCTAAATCAACATCTGTATACTATAATCCCAGCAATGGTTCTGAGTGCAGTTGGTCGTTTCTTTTGGATGAGAAATGCTGTTAAGTGAGAGCCCCCTAAAAGTTCATCATCAGTGTAGAATGACATAATGTATGAATTCCACGGCTCATAAGTAACAAATTTGCGACATCAAAACAAAATCAGCGGCGGTCAGTTAATACTGAATTCATCCCACACTTCAAACTAAAAACACCGTTATCATTTTTCTATTTAAATTTATTTACAGCACATCAATATCATATTGTGTCAGCAACCATATCAGTCAGTGAATCCAATCCATAGTTAGTATAAATGCACACATCAGTCAACAATAGGTTTGGGCGTAAGGTGTTCACATCACATCAGTTGATAGTTAGTTATTTAGGTTTAAATGCCAAGCAGGCAACTAAGGACATCTCACAACGGTCACGTTACAGCATATATCATGGAACACAAGAAGAATGTTCCAGAGTCAAGCAAGGTCTGTATTTTTGGTGGGTGAAAATGCCCCTATACCGCTACAGTTAACAGTGAATGGCCCCAGAATAATAAACAACGGCAAAGAAATCACAGAACATGTATACATAAAAACGAGTAGTTAACAAAATGTGTACAGTAAAGCAGTAATTTAAAGGCATGGCAATGAAAATCGTTCAATATGTATGCAATTATATGTTTAAGCGACCCGGCAGAGAATGAATGTATAATAATAATTTCGGTATTTATAATGCGCTTATCTTATAATAATTATAACTCTAAGCACGCACTCACAAATCATGCACGCATGCGCACGCTTTAGACAACGACTCACGTACCACAAATAGTGAAATACATTACGACAGTCAGCTTGGGGTGGGGAGTGTGGTGGTATGGTGCTAGTACTGTTGAAAGAGGTGAGTTTTGAGGGCGGACTGGAAGGAGGAGAGAGAGTGTTTCTGACGGAGAGAGAGTGGGAGAGTGTTCTAGGTGGATGGACTGTATACTGAGAAGGAGTGGGGGCCCAAAGTGCTGAGTTTGGTGCGGGGGATGTGGAGGCGGAGAGGGTCGGAGGCGGAGCGGAGGGAGTGGGGAGGAGTGTAGGGGTGAAGTAAGTTTGAGAGATAGGCAGGAGCGCAGTTGTTCAGGGATTTGTAGCAGAGAGACAAAATCTTGTATTGGATGCGTTGGGGGATGGGAAGCCAGTGAAGGAGTTTGAGCAGGGCAGTGATGTGGTCAGATTTTTTTCTGAGGACGAGGCGGGCAGCATTGTTCTGGACGCGCTGGAGAGTGAAAGTGGTGGAGTGAGGGAGGCCGGTACATCAACTGATATTATAATAACCTGGCAAATATGTGTGGAACCTTAAGAAAAGTTTGCGGCACCACATTTCTTAAGTCAGAGAAAACCGAAGCACTCAGCGTAAAAACTCAGGTTTCTTCCAGTTATGTATCATTACGGTTGCTGCTGCTGAAGATCTGCCTTTACTATCAATAATGTGTTACAACACAATTCAAGCATGAGACATTTAAACGTGACTATTGAACAATGTATTAAAATGCAGAGTGATAAGTAATACAACAAATGAACAAATAAAAATAAAATTGTAACAACTGCAAGCACTTGTGATTTAGGACTGAGCATCGTTAATTTGAAGCTGTATTTCAATCAAGGAACAACGATCCCATCCACATAGCGGTTACATGTGGTGACAGTGTGCAAAAGTGTAACCTATCTGGGAAAAGAGGTCCCAACCCCAAAGTGGTCACACTCGGTGACAGAGGGCATACCTATCATAGGACAGCGGTCCCACCCCCATAGCGGTCACGCGCGGTGACATAGGGTTCCAAATGTTCCTTAGATGTACTAAATGCATACACAAACGTGGCAAAACATGCTAAACATATGCAAAACATGCAAGCACCGATAATTATAATTATATAATTATAATATATAAATAATTATAATTCACGCTCACAACACAGATAACATAGATGGACCGAAGTTACCTAGTAGCGAGTCCAGCCACGCACTGTGACCGCTGCCAAGGTAACAGCATGCAAGACCGAAGCTACCTTCGACAGAGAGCATGCCCCGTCAGCACGCACTAATGCCAGGCATTCACATGCTCATGCTCACGAACAAACATAGATGGACCGAAGCTACCTAGCAAGTCTAGCCACACTACGGTGTGACCCCCGCCAAGGTAACAGCATGCAAGACCGAAGCTACCTGAACGATCGGAGATCATGCCCCATCAACATACACTGGTGCCAGGCAACCACATGCTCACAAACAAACATAGATGGACAGAAGCTACCTAGTGAGTCCAGCCACGCACTGTGAGCCCCGCCAAGGTAACAGCATGCAAGACCGAAGCTACCTGGACAATCAGAGATCATGTCCCATCAGCAAGCACTGGTGCCAGGCAACCACATGCTCACAAACAAACATAGATGAACCGAAGCTACCTAGTGAGTCCAGCCACACTGCTTTGTGACCCCCGCCAAGGTAACGGCATGCAAGACCGAAGCTACCTGGACGATCAGAGATCATGCCCCGAGTCAGCACGCACTGATACAAGCAACCACATGCTCTTGCTCACAAACAAACATAGATAATAGTGCATAAGCTAGCCAGGTCTACCGTGCAACCCCCCCACCCCCCCACCCACCCCCCCCCACCCCCAGTATTCAATAAGATAAGTGTACCTTATTATGTCCTGAGATGTTTAAGCCATGTTCCCTGAAAATCCTTAGGAACACACCAGAGATATAGCCGATGGCGCAAGGGTACCCCCATTCACACTCTGTGCAGATGCTAAATTAAGGTTGAGAAACATTTTTCTCTAAATAAATCAGAATTCATTTCAGAAGCCCAAATCGGGCAATATTATGTTAAGACACTTGTTTCCTCAAAACACATTACCGATGGTATTACTAATAGGAATGGTTTCTTAGCTAGACTAATTTTAGCCAAAATTGTTGTGTACGAGTATGGCCATTATGGCAGGTGAGGGGCGTCATAGCCTAGGCGGTAACCCGAGTAGCCTCCCTTCCAATCCAACCGCGCAAGTGCCCAGCGCTTAGTTCACAGTCAGTTTCTTTGCTAGACAGTCGAAGGTTGTGTACGTCGATGACTCTTGCTTCGCACTGTGTAAAGTTGTGGAAATCGGTCGTGGGGTTTTCGTGGAGGTTTTACCCTACATGGTGCCTTATGTTAGGTTTGGACGCTTTCTTGTGGGGCTTTCTTCCTCGGCGTTGTGCTTCGACCTGACGAGTCAGCGCCGCCCTGTGAACTGTGCTCATGCGCCTCGAGGCCGGTCTGGCCGTAGTGCCCGGTGTTGGACTTGGACGCTTTCCTGTGGGAATTTTCATCGTCGGTCTTTGTGTCTTAGACCTGACGTGACCGTGGCGTCTTGTGGACTGTGCTCATGCGCCTCGGTGCCGGACTGTTCGTGCGATTTGCACGTCATGTGTCCTGAACTTTCTGCTTAGCGCCAGGACTATCTTCAGGGTGTCTGGTGTAGGTGGACGCTTCCTGATTTCGTCGGTGGTTTTCCTAGCGTCGGGGACCGGGCATGCCAGCGGTGCCTGCGTGGACGCCTGTCACAGACCGGGATTGCCTCGAACCTGCCTTCAGCCGTGGGTCCTGGACTCCGCGGTGTTCTGGTTGGTCTTTGACCTGTGTTGGTGCCCTGCTTCTTCGGATGGCAAGGTAAAACCTTGGTTATTGCCTACGTCGGGCGCTCAAGGGGGGAATAGAGCGCCGGGCGTCGGCATACGCCGTGCACTTAAACTTCGTTCTTACGCACGGATTCATATTGCGGGCCCGTGGGGGCACGCTCGCTCGCATGTCTTTGTGCAATGTTTTGCAGTTGGCAAGTCCGCACCTGTACGCGATGTGGCCGAGTGACAAGCTTGCCATTTGCCTGCCCTGTTCTGGATGTTCCTCCACCCACACGTGCCTGGTCTGCGCCCCATGGCTGGAAGAACAGTGGACCCGGCTATGGAGTATCTACTGCCGCGAACGGCCGACGCCAACATGGGGGAAAGATCCAACAGCGCTACGCACCACAGACCCGTCGAGTGGCCCTTACCGAGTGAGTGAGCTGTCAGCGCCGCGACTTAGGTCGCGAGCCCGAGCTCTAGTACCGGCATCCACCACAGTCCCGACGAGTGGTCTCTGTTCGATCAAAACAAGGTAAAGAAGAGAGAGATGGACGAGTGGTCGCTGTGTGGTCAAGGATCCTCGAGTGCCACGGGCTAGGCCTCGTGACAAGCACCGGTATCCACCACAGTCCCGATGAGTGGTCACTACCCGGCGGTGATGCCCCTGACTAGAAGAGCAGCGGACCCAGCTATGGAGCTTCTACCGCCGCAAATGGCCGACACCAGCACGGGGGAAAGATCCAACACCGGTACGCACCACAGACCCAACGAGTGGCCCTTACCGAGTGCGAAGAGGAAGAAGATAAAGATACCAGCATCCACCACAGTCCAGTCGAGTGGTCGCTGTGTGATCAAGGATCCTCGAGCGCCACGGACTAGGCCTCAAGACAAGCACCGGTATCCACCACAGGCCCGACGAGTGGTCGCTACCTGGCTGTGATGCCCCTGACTGGAAGAGCAGTGGACCCAGCTATGGAGATTCTACCGCCGCGAATGACTGACACCAGCACGGGGGAAAGATCCAACACCAGTATGCACCACAGACCCGACGAGTGGCCCTTACCGAGTGTGTGAGCTGTCAACGCCGCGACTTAGGCCGCGAGCCCGAGCTCTAGTTCCGGCAGCCACCACAGTCCCGTCGAGTGGTCTCTGTTCGATCAAAACAAGGTAAAGAAGAGAGAGATGGATCCTCGAGCGCCGCTCTAGGCCTCAAGGCATAGCACTGGCAGCCATCTCAGTCCCGTGGAGTGGCCTGTACTCGGTAGGGACGCCTTCAGCACGAGTTCAGACGCGAGGGCGAGCTTCAGCACCGGTAGTCGTCACAGACCTGACGAGGGTGGTCTACCAGGTTATGGGAACTCGCAAGCAACAGGATGGTCCAGTCACTGCCACCTCCTCGCCCAGGCCTAGAGCCCAGCGCAGAGTCGGTTCTCCAGAGTTAGCGTTCGGGGACTCGTCCGGATGCACTCCCATTCCCGGGCTGAAAGCAGTAGATACATCGCGACGAGTCCTCACGCCAGGCCACACGTCCGCTGCAATGTGGGGTATACGCCAGGACAGACAAGAGTCCCGGCCGTGGTAAGTGCCTATACCTTCGGCGGGACGAGAATGCTGGGCCATGCGGCACTTGCGTGACTTAGGCAGCAGGACGGGCACTATACCTAGAACATCGGCCGGTGCCAACCAACTTGTAAGTTCGGAGAAGGCCCACTATGAGGTTGGCCCGCGTTGTGCGGGCCCCCCCCCCTCATTCCTCGACGCTAGTCCGGTACAGACGTTCGGCGCCCCGTTCATAGGCAGTGACAGGGGTCTGTGAGCGGACAGGATGGCTGGACTAGGGTGCTACCGCTCGTCGGGGGATTGAGTAGCAACGACGTAGGATTGCGATCAGATTACTTGAAGCTTCGGCGTCCCACTCCTTTCACGATGGAAGGAGGTCACGACTGGACATTTCTGCTGGGTTGCGGGCGCCCGCTCGCCAGATTAAGTAGAGATGAGACGGGCTCTCGCTGATTCACACGCCCTGTCTACTCTTCAGGACGGTGCTTACACTGAACAGGTTGAAACTGCAGGCCGTGGGCGGCCCGCGCGACGCTCAGGATACTGCGAGCGCAGCTTTGTCCTCGACTCGCCACCCCGCCTCCGGGGCGGCTTCCAGCCACTACTAGTCTGGTGACATGTACTCTTGCAAGCGCTTACAGCTGGAAGGTAGGTTAAGCGCTGTCAACTAACGAGCCGTTATTCCTCAGTAGCTTCGGTGACGACACAGGGTGCCTGCTGGCACTCCAGGACATTTGCACGTGTTCTCCGGCCCGGGTCTTGGCAGTTCTGCCTGCGAAGACGGCACTTGGCTATGCATGACTGAGCAACTGTACTGGCCTGCGGAGGCGATACAGAAGATCACAGTTTCTCGAGAACCAAACTCCTTGACGGCGTTCGAGAAGAAGTACAGGACTGAGCCTCTGTCGTTGGAGCTTCAAGGATCGGAGACACTCCCTCCTCTAGCCACGGTTACGAGCTTCCTGGCTTGCCGGTCTTCTCCTTCCCCGCTGCTTACCACTCCTGGGTTGACGCCTTGTCGGCTTCCACTTCGTGTGAACAGGGACTTCAGTTGCGCCCTGCGCTTCGATCTCCCGACTTGGTAGCGGCTACAACAGTCGACGCGCGCACCATGTGTGACAGTTCGTCACTGCCCATCCTTCGGCGGGGAGCCCGCCGAGACTTCGCCTCAATGCAGACTTGGACTGGGCCTTCAGCCCGGACTCGGTGAATTCCTAGATGATACAGAGCTGCTCGGAGTCCTCCTCAGACGGCATTGCGTTCTGGTCTTCCCCGGGAAGGAGAAGAGGACACCGTCTACAGCCGTTCCCCCCGCTTACCCCTGAGGGCGTGACCTGCCGGGTTCGGGTTCTCCCTCCAATGGCTCTCGTAGCCTCTGGGGGTTCTACCGTGGCTTTACGCCATTGCAGACAGGACCAGTAGGACGTCTTCGTGCTCCACATCGACATCCCTAGACTATCCCCTCGTGGGATCGGTTGGAGCCCTCCTTGAGATGGATCGAGATGCACTGGGGATGCCCTTGGCTGACATGGTTACTGGTCTACGTGGGCAAGTTCAACCTCTCGCCTTAGTACCGCTTCTCTACCGGGGATGAGACCTCGCACCGACCTCACGAAGGGCAGCTTCTGAAGCAGTGAACACAGCTCTTCGCGAACCCAGCGCAGCGGCTGTCTCAAGAACAGATGTTCTCTGCCAGACGGGGACTTTGGCGTCGGGGATAGGTAAGTTCCACGGCGGTCCTTCTCCCTCCTTGATGTCTCTACTGCCCCCACCTTAGCGACTCCTGCTTCCCCCCGGACGGCCCTCGGCAGGCGACCTCGAGTCTCAGGTTCCGGTCTGACCGATGCTACGCCCTCACCTTCTTCATGGGGCAGATCCCGACCGGCGCACAACAGGAGTTCTCCCCTCCTCCCCTCCTCCCGAGATGTCCCTCGCATCGACACAACTCCCGCCACCAGGAGCACTCCGCTGTTACCAGAAGAAAGAGAAGATAAGAGGACCCTACCCTGCCTCCGCCGGATGGCCTCCAGTCTTCCTTGTCCAGCTTCGGGTGCCACGTCCCTGAGGCCAGGAGCTTCTCGCCCCCTCCAACGGCGCCACAGTGGTTGACTACTTCAGAAGCAGGCTGGGCATGCCTCCTCTCCCTGTAATTCCTCCTCTGCATCTCCGTTGGTGCGAAGATCGTGACATCACTTCTGAGCAAGAGACTTCCCAGGGCTTCCACATGACCTGCCGACTCCTCGCATGTCGTAGCCTACTTCTCCGCAGAGGGGACGGGCCGTCCAGACATCTTTCGGGTGATCTGCGCAGCGGACACTTCCCCTGATCGCGTCGAGATGATTTTGACAGCTTCCCCGCTTCATCTCTCCAATTCCAGACCCGCTTGACTGGCCAGTCGATGCTTCCTCCTTCCCGTGCGATGAACTGGTCGCCTTCTCTGATGGTGCACGTCCTTAAGTTCTACTCAAGCTCAGCGGGTACAGCGCGACTCCGTTCCGGGTGGCCCGTTCTGCTGGGCCAAGTCGTGGACCACCGCCCACCTGAACCTCGCCACGACTCCACCGCTGCGGGTTCCCACCCCGCGCACGATGTTCAGCTTTCACGACAGGCACTGTACCACCCGTGTCCAAACAGCTCCTCCTTCACGCCCGGAGATGGTGTGGCAAGCCCTCGATCCAGAGGCTTCTCAGGTGCGACAGTGGCAGCATCGCTACAGCCCGCGGAATCTCGACCAGACGATTCTACGAAGGGAAGGGGCGAGTCCGGTGCAACTGTTTGATGGCTTGCGCCTCTCCCCCGCGTTGACAAACTCGGCTGGCGGACACCTTGCTAGCGGTTCACCTGCCAGCGCTAGCGTGGATCACCATTCGCGGCTACAGGTCATGGTCGCTGACACGTACCGGCTCTTGGGACGTTCCGACCCGGATAACTGCAAGACTTCGCCGACCGGATGGCCCTCTTGGTCTAGAACGTCCCACCCTTCGCTCCCTGTTGCCGCACTGGGACCTGTCTTGGCCTGTCCTTGCTTGGCTCTTCTCGGCCCGCTTCGAACCGATCCAGTTGGCAAGACTTCCAGACTTCTACCGGCCCTTGCGTCGGCGTCCAAGGTCAGCGAGCTGCACGCCCAATCAGCAGGCCCCGCTTCTTGCAGTTCCGGATGGACGGCTCGGCACTACTGCTACCTGACCCGGCATTCTCGCCAAGAACCTAGCGCCTTGGCTGCCCCACAGTTGGTCACCATTCAACCATGGAGAGACCCAGGCCACCCGGGAGTCCAGGCAACAAGACCCGGTGAGGGCCGTACCTGCGCCGGTCCAAGCTGCTACACAGGGGACACACCCGCCCACCCCTCCCTCTGTCCCCAGGTAGAATGACAACTCAGCCCTAACGCTATCCTCCTGGCTCCGTTGGGTGTTACCCTCCACCTACCAGGACCTCGCCCATGATAAAACCTAACGAATGATCATTGGGACTCACGAGGTCAGAGCCATGACCGCAAGCCTGGCTGTCGACCGCTACTCTGCTGTCGAGACTTGTGGCTACCGTAGGATGGCGAGCGGAGACAACCTTTACCCGCTCCTACCTGTGGAACCTCTCCAGCCAGCGCCAGAACCTCTCGCTGGTCGGAGACTTCGTGGCGGCGCAACACTCCCTCCCGGCGCCCTTGGCGCCATAAGTATCTTTGCTAAAATTAGAGGGAGGTTGCTTAGGGAGGGCGGCTCTAGTAGCCTCTAGGCGTGGGTTAGGGGCGTTATAGCGGCACCCGCCTCCTCTTCGGTATTCTTCCTATTAGTAATACCATCGGTAATGTGTTTGGAGGAAACAAATAAATTTTTCTTTAAAATAAATTTTTTCGAAAAATACTTACCGATGGCATTACTCGAAGGTCCCTCCCACCTGCCCCGCTTGCCGCTGGTCCGCTAAGAAACTGACTGGTGAACTAAGCGCTGGGCGCTTGCGCGGTTGGATTGGAAGGGAGGCTACTCGGGTTACTGCCTAGGCTATGGCGCCCCTCACCTGCTATAATGGCCATACTCCTACACAACAATTTTGGCTAAAATTAGTCTAGCTAAGAAACCATTCCTATTAGTAATACCATCGGTAAGTATTTTTCGAAAAAATTTATTTTAAAGAAAAGTTCATATCTTCTGCATCCTCTGCAAAAACCCAGAATGAAAAAAATATTGAATCTCTGGCTCACAGTGAAGGTATTTGTGCACCCAGTAAACGGCCATTTCCGCGAAATACAGAAAAAAAGACAAAAATAATGTGTCGGATTCCTTCAGACATTTTCTATAGCACTGACAGTCCATTTTTAGGCTTACATCATTAAAACAGGATGTCACAATTATTATAAACTTGACTAGGTGATGCTGTGATTACTGTGAGTGCCACAGTAGTTGATTTTGTATCCCTACCCCCAAGTTGTAAAAATATACAAAATTAATTAGAAAAAATCACTTAAGTTATTCCATTTCATTTTGACCTCTCTTTACCTATTAAGTTTCAATAATATGAGCATAAAGTGCAAGAAAATAAGGAAAGTTGGCATCCTTTGCGGTACGTTCGTGGTGAATGATAGCTTTTTCCCATTTAAAATTGCCGAATTGGGAAACGTACGGTGTTTCTGATGCCCTCAGAAATTTGTATACAACTGATAGGTCTTTTTTAGGTTTTATTGGTTAGGATAGAGTACCACAGTTATGATGCTGTGATGCATATAGGGGCCACAGTGGCTAAATCTGCTGCCCTACCCCCATTTTACCAGTACGCAAAGGAAGGCAAAATGGTCATAACAATTGCTTATGTCATACTCCTCTGTTTAAATATTTTTGTTGCCAGTTTTCTTAACAAAATATGCATATTGAGCATAAACATTTGTGATCATTTCATTAATTTCAATGTGACCCATCAATTTAATTGTAATTCTTTTTAGTTAAAGCATGCTTTACAGGGGCTACCACTGAAGCTTATACCGTCTCCACATTCAGCAGTCTTGTCAAACTCGGGGAAGGTGTACCTCAGGGAGATGTTGTGTCTGATGCTGTTCTTGGTCTACATTAATGACATCAGTACAACAGTACCAAGGTTTGTCTTGAACATCCTCCATGCGGATGACTTTGCAATGTGGAACGCAGCAGAACATAAAGAAATAGCATCCTGCAGAATCCAGGATGCTGCCAATAGAGTCAGCAGCTGGACTGAAAGAGGCCACTCAAACTGAGCTAGACCATCTCTTACAATCAGATGGAAGAGGTCACCTTAAAACTGGAGACCTTCCAGTACCAAAGACAGACAGGCCAACTTTACAGGCAACAAATAAATTACTAGTTTCACATTGAGGCCTCACATCGAAGCCATGGAAGCTAGAGTTGCGGAAAAAAAGTATCTGATGAAGAAACTGGTGGGCACCACATTGGCGCAAATTACAGCATCCTGGCACAAGCAAACACCTGCTCGGTCAGACCAGTAATGCGGTAGCAAGATACATCGACAACATGAAACATTGCCTGCAAAACCCAAAAAGCCAGGCTTCACAAGATGCAGAACATGGGTCATTTTCATGATGCAGTGACATTCTTAGAGCCATCTGGAGCACCCCAATTTAGGAAATGGAAGACATTGGAGCCACTGGAACACAGAACAGCACACACGATGAAGAGACTTACTAAACACTGACAGCATGGAAGACTACAGGAGCAGACCAGGAACCGTCGGAAACGCTCAAGTCTGAACCGCCAACTGAAGGTCCTGCAAAGGGCTAAAACTGACGTCCTGGAACCAAGCCCAAAGATGTGTGAAGAGCTCCCTTCAGATACCTGGACATCTCGAAAGAGCCTTCTAGACAACATAAACAATGTTCCAGGACTCTTTTCCAAAGGTCGCGGCACTGCACAAAGCCATCTCACGGGAGATTATGCACAAGCGCTACCTTCACAGCAGCTGTGATACCGCACAAGACGCCGTGCGGAATGAAGGAAGTGGCATGTACATCTGTTGTGCAGACCGCACTACTACCTCCCTCTCCTTACCAGCTGGCGGCAGCAGCTCTCCAACTATCATACAGATCTGCAGGTGCTCAACACAGCAGCAGAGCACTAGCTAGGGAAAGGCAGCAGCTTGATCCACTGATCTCACCAGGAAGCTTCAAGATAGAATGGATGCCCTGTCCACAAAATAGTGCTGCAGTGGATTCCAGTGCATTCTGGAGTAGCTGGGAATGGAGAGGCTGACAGCCTGGCCAAAGCAGGCGCCAGACTACCTCAAGATCACAACCTCTTGTAAAGAAATCAAGACACTACAGCAACAAGTGATTGGCAACAGCAGAATGGTGGCTGCAGCCCATGGGCAGACGACATTGACAAGCTGAACAGGGAGAGCCAGGCTACCATATTTCATCTATGCACTGATTACTCTGGACTTGGTCCGTACAGAAAAGCAGGGACGAAGTTCACAAACTTTTCATAAACGCTTCACAAACCCAAATTGAAGCCTGAAGGTTTACATACTTTAGTTAGATCACTCTGTATCATCAGCTCATTTAAAGCTTTTGTGCCTAATGCATGAAGAGATACCAAAATAAAAGAACGCTTAATGAATGGCAGAGCTCGGTAGAAGCGTAAACAACCAATCAGAATGTTCGGCAGAAAGGCCATGCAGTCACTTTATGATCAGAGCTAACTTAGATTAGATCACTTGCAACAAGCGTCAGCATGATCATTTGCAATAGAATAGTCACAAATTGGGGGAGAAAATAAAGAAGTAGACAAAAGTTTGCCAGCACTTTTATTACATTTTATTCAATTTTTACAAACTTTCACAGACTTTAAGGAAAAGGATTGAAATTGACAGACTTTCCAGGGCCCTGAAAAAGCCTTGTCATTTTTTTACTTTCACAAATGTTCACAGACCGTACGGGCCCTGCTGGACTCACCTCATGAGACTGGATCATGCGGAAACAGCCCTATGCGAATTTGGCGTAGAAAATCAGTCTCCTTTGCACATTCTCCAAACCTGTCCATAAAGAGAAGGCGGTCTGCTGGCAGTTCTGACCAGAAGACATGCCCCTGTACACCAAACTCTGAAAACATACTGTCGAGCTCCTGACAGCTCACTTATTGGCAGAACAATATAAGATTTAAAGACCGCCATCAAGGAATTGAACGTTGCAGAAGAAGAAGGTGGAAGTGGTGATCTCGTAGTGGACATGTGGAAACTAAGTATTTTGATAACATTGTTTTGGCTGTTAGGAACCATAAAACTTTATTATGCATATTCATATTTACACATTTCTAGATGAAAATAAATGAAAGGAAAAGGGGAGACCTTACTAGACCCACCTTACGCTAGGTAAAATATCACCTAAAAGACCAGCCAGTTAAAAATAGTTACAATTAAATTGATGGGTCACATTGAAATTAATGAAATGATCACAAATTTTTATGCTCAATATGCATACTTTTTTTAAAGAAAACTGGCAACAAAAAATATTTAAACAGAAGAGTATGACGTAAGCAATTTTTATGATATATATTTTTTTTAAAATCCAGACCAAAAAGGTGACTGCCAAGCGTGTAAAATGCAAAGAAGTAACCAACGGAGAAAGAAACACACTTAGAAAAGACGGTACAACACAATTTATTAATATTTCGGGTAAATACCCTTTGTCAAAATAGACAAACAAACGGAGAGATCAGCCGCTACTTATCTTCATTCGCAGAAGATGTTTGTTTGTCTATTTTGACAAAGGGTATTTACCCGAAATATTAATAAATTGTGTTGTACCCATCTTTTCTAAGCGTGTTTTTTTCTCCGTTGGGTACTTCTTTTAATTTTTATGATTATTTTGCGTTACTTTGCGTACTGATAAAATGGGGGTAGGGCAACAGATTCAGCCACTGTGTCCCCTAAATGCATCACAGCATCATAAAATCAAGTTGGGAGTAACTGTGGTACTCTATCCTAAGCAATAAAACGTAACAATGATCTATCGGTTGTATACAAAATTTCTGAGGGCACCGGAAACAATGTACGTTTCCCAATTCGGCAATTTTAAATGGGTAAAAGCTATCGTCACCACGAATGTACCGTAAAGGATGCCGACTTTCCTAATTTTCTTGCACTTTATACTCACATTATTGAAACTTAATAGTAAAGAGAGGTCAAAATGAAATGGAATAACCTTAGTAATTTTTTTCTAATTAATTTTGTGTATTTTTACAACTTGGAGGTAGGGATACAAAATCAACTACTCATAGTAATCACAGCATCACCTAGTCAAGTTTATAATAATTGTGACATCCTGTTTTAATGCTGTAAGCCTGAAAATGGACTGCCAGTGCTAGAGAAAATGTCTGAAGGCATCTGACACATTATTTTTGTCCTTTTTTGCGATTTACAGACGGGGAGCGGGGGTCATGGCAAGTGCTCTGTGAGTGGACCAGCTTTTCGGTTAATGCATCAGAGCGACTGACCAAACTGAGAGGGCCACTTAGGGCCCTAACCAGCGCACATGGTCCTGGTGGGTTGCGTGCCCTAGAAGAATTGCGTAAGTTCTCGTCACTCAGTGGACATGACAGTCCAGGGCTCGGCTGGCTACTGTGTATTGCAGGTGTTTCAGTGAGTTGGGTGCTAACTCTGCCAATGACTCAACCTCCTACTATGCCGTAACACATTTACACTTGCGTTCTGTGTGGTATAAACATCATTTTAATCTTACAATAAAATTTTTAATAAACAACTTGCCAGTTTCTGTGCGTCGGCCACAAACCGTGAAGTGAGTACAATGTACTAACAATTCTATGCTACACAAGCAGGTGCTTAGTGGAGGAAAAAAACGGTCAGGAAAAGAAAATGGTAACACATAGGCTGGAAAAAGTGCAACACGTTTTGCCCTCGCTCAGTAATTATTGGGATGATAAGGTCATTGCCACACCCTCCTTAATCTGCCACCCCCCCCCCCCCCTCCTTTCCTATTTATTTAAGACAGGACCATGGCAGAAACACACATTGACATGCGTCTCTCTTTCTCCCTCCCGTACTAGTATACACAAACACAATTTTATTTTCTTTCATCACTGAAGATAACGAAACATAGGCGTCACTAGTACATGTACCACACTTCACAAATGCATGAAGAAGTCGACGAAGGTCCCGTTTTGATGATGACACATCTATATGCTCCTATCCAAGTGTCACAAGCATGCCTAGGTCTGTTTCCATCAAACCTCCTGTGAACGGTCACCTGCTGTTTACAGTCACTTTCTCCTGGCAACAGAGGTGACCGTTCACTGGAGTTTCTACTGTAGCTATGCACAGGCCAACTCTGACCAGCATCAGGCTGAGTGCCTTTTGCTCACTGGGTCTCAGTTTAGAATTATTAGCTAAGCATGTGCAAGTCACTGGTGATGATGGATAAACTTTATTTGATAAGTAACTGGTCCACACTGAATAATGACTTTGACAACTTTTAGAGGCATCTAGACAGGCTGTGTACCAGGTGTGGGATATACATATATAGATTGGCCATGATAGTTCAAGGATAGTGCCAGATTAGCTTAGTCTTGTACATGCTCATACTTTTTCAACATAATCTTTTAGCGGATTTCAGGTTATTATAATACATAATTGATAACCCCTCTTTACCATAGGAGAACCCAGTGGAGAAAGAAACAGCTTGGAAATGACAGTTTACAACACAATGTATTACAGTTTCAGTTTTTTTTTCTAAATATTATTACAGTTTTCAAAATGGACAAACAAACAAGTATTCAAATTACAATTCAGCTGCTGCGTGTCTTGTCAGTGTGAAGAAGACTGAAAAGATGTGTAGTGACTGAATTGTACACTTGTTTGTTTGTCTATTTTGAAATATTAATAAATTGTGTTGTAACTGTCATTTCTAAGCATGTTGTTTTCTCTGGGTTCTTCTCTGCATTTTACACGCTTGGCAGTCACCTTTTGGGTCTTTATTTCCCTTTTTGCCAGTAGAGTACGTGAAATATGACTCATTATTGTAATGATGCTGATTCTTTTTCTTTTTTTTTCCTTTGATAGTTCAGGGGAAATTTACTAATGTTTGGTCTGCATCCTTGTAGAAACTGCCTGAAGTTGTTGACCTTGACAAAGTCACAGATGACCGCACCAAACTAGGCCGCCAGCTTCAAGTGGTAAGACAAACTTTTATTCTGGAGCCTAGTAGCTCTTATCAGTGATGACTCAATACTTCATGTACTTACAATTTGTCAGAGATGGATACAAGTTGTCAGAGATGGATCCACAATAGTAACACATCTGAGACTATAAAAATCAACACTTTGGTGACTTCTTTCCCCCTCTCCCCCACCCATTCCCCCCACCACCACACCATCTGATTCGTTTACACTTGCATTCATAACTAGGGTTGACGCACCTACATGACGTCACAGAGCATCTTAGGAATGCAATATGGTGCCCTCCAGAAGACATCCTTGTACGATTGGCTGGTGACAAGTCATTGTTTCTGAGTGTTTTTTTTAAATTTTATAAATGTTATTTATTCTCCACAATAGTAACGCATCTGAGACAATAAAAATTAACACTTTGGTGACTTCTTTCCCCCTCTCCCCCACCCATTCCCCCACCACCATCTCCCCCTCTCCCCCACCCCTTCCCCCCACCACCATCTCCCCTCCCCCACTCCCACACACACATGTACGGTTGGCTGGTGACCAGTCATTGTTTCTGAGTGTGTTTTTTTTAAAATAAATTTTATTACATGTACTTTTTAAAAAAAAATTATTATATACTATTCATCGCGGCACAGAAAGAGATTCAAGCTCTCTACTACTGCAAACTTTTGAAAGAAGAAACATTTTCTTGCAGGTCATGACTTTTATGACAACGTTATTGATTAAGAGCATTCTTACATTGTCAGTTTGACAACCATGTTTTTAATTATTAGAAGTGTTTGGTCTTGGCCATGGTCTTACAACTGCTGGCAGCGAATTGTTCTGTAAACTTACACTGAGCATCTGCAGCCCAAATCTGGATGAGAAGCTACGGAAACAACTCATGTTTCACTGTTGATATGCACCATGGACGTCAGCGCTATTTCTGTTGTGTTCTGAAATTCCAGCCAGTGACCTCACGTCAGATTTCTTTGCAACATGCACAGTGATGACGCTCAATGGAATGCAGTTTAGATCCAACCCCAGTTGAACTCTGCCCTGCTCCAACCTGGGTTGGGTTAAGTGTAAACACTCCAACCTGGCTTGTACTCGGGTTCAACCCAGGTTGATGTGCAAGTGTAAACGGCCTCTATGACATTGTAAATTCAGCGCCAAAGAACAAGGATAAAAGATAGGGTCAGCAAGAGGCACCGATTTTTATGACTCCCACCCCTTCCCCTTACCTGTGGGGGCTCATCTTTTTTAGTAGTTCGGTCTTCACTTTTTTACAGCAGTGAAGGCATTATATCAGACACTTTGTTCTCTCACAAACCAGATAGGGGAATCACAACGCTGGACAGACAACAGTTAGATCCCCTGCCCCCGCCTATCAGGCACCCAATCGCCAGCCCACAGAGAAATACGCAGGTATAGAATAAGACGATCATACAGAGAAATACGCAGGTATAGAATAAGACGATCATTTCCTGCGTATTTCTCTGTGGGCTGGCGATTGGGTGCCTGATAGGCGGGGGCAGGGGATCTAACTGTTGTCTGTCCAGCGCTGTGATTCCCCTTGGTTTGCATACTTTGTTCTCTGCATAAATACCCCTGAGCTTTTTTCCCCATCAGGTGTCAAAGCGTGTGTCTGAGCTCATACTGCAGAATCATCCAGCATATGCTGTAGAGCTGGAGCGTGTAATGGAACTTCAGCGCACTTTGCAGGCAGCCAGCACCATCTGTGTCGGTGGACGCAGGTGAGTTAATTATTCTTGAAAATGCAGCCCTTCTGCAAGAGGCACAGATCTTCATGAGCCCTTGCATTTGCATGTTGATTAGTCGCTGAGCAAGGATTTGACAGGATTTTGCCAACAGCTTCAGGGGTCTCATTGGCTGTCTTCCCTAAACTTGTGTATGAAACTGTAATGTCTTTTGAAAACTGTGCGTGCAACAACTACTCTGTTCAGGGGTGGCACTTATGCAAAAAAAAAAAAGCATTTTATGTGCAAAAAATATCAGCCTGCACGTAGTTTTCTGGGAGGTGTGCATTTTTTATAAGCAAAAAGGTGTTTTTGGTTAGAACAAAATGCGTCTGGCCTTGCTAAAATATCTGGCTGGAATGATAGAAGTAGATCAACACAAACAACTTTGTTCAGACACGGTCAAAAGCGGTAAGGGAAAGAGAGGTTTAGCTACTGTTACCCATCGTAATCTACTGCTGTTTAACAGAGACAAAAGCTGTCACAGTGACTGTTATCTTTTTATTTCAGCACTGAATAGACACATCACCTGTTGATTAGATCAAGTTGACTTTTGCTGACGTTCCAATAACCAGCAATGTTTTTACGGAACTAAGAGTCTTTGACAAAGTTTGGGCATGAATCAGCCATTCAACAATCATTGTGTGTGTGTGTGTGCGTACGTGCGTGCGTGCGCGCGCATGCACTGAGTTGCACATCTTCAGTCCAGCTTTGGGGGTCAGTTGTCTTCAATGACAACTGACACTGCTGAAACTCGGCATCAGTTCATGCAGAGGTCATTCTGTGGTAACTCTGTCGCTACTTGGTCATGAGTCAAGCTAATAATGTTCATTTCATGTTGAATTAGAAATTGAAACTGACAGAAATTTCATCTGAAATGCTGTTCATTTTTTTAAGCCAGCACAGTAATTGCCACACAAACAACAGTCTCCTCTCTGTTTGAAATGATCATACCTTGCCAAACCACATAAGGACAATTTCCACATATACGGCTACAACAAAACATATGCTGGACTTTGGTGGGAAACCATTATAGGCAAAATCGCACCATTGCTAATCACATTGTGCAGTGCAAAATGGGTGTGTGTGAGAGAGAGGACTGATACTTTCAGACGCGGACATAGTAGCCTGACAAAGGAAGCCCTCAGTGACGATGTTGTCTCTCAGACTGTCACTGGCCCGGCATTGTCTTGCCAGATTATTCAATACATGTGACTTTTTTGGCGATATATCATAACACAAATTTTTGGCAACATTGCATTTGGCATACACAGTTTTAGAAAGTGTGTGCGACCTCTGCTCTATTTATTTTTCTTTTGTAGCAGATGTACTGCTTTTTATTGGATCACGTGTGAAGCAAAAGTGAGTATGTTCTGGTCCAGTGGTCGTCCGTCCATCGTCCGTCCGTCCGTCCGTCGTCCGTGGTAAACTTTAACATTGGCATTTTTTGGGAGACTATTCAAGCCACAGTCTTCAAACTTGGCCCAAGGATACTTTGTGGCAAGACCTTTATAAACATACCAATTTCAGTGACCTCTCGCAAAGGTTAAGGTCACAGGGGATCAGGAAATAATTAAAAAATAACTATATTTTGACAACATTTATTTTTTCTCAAATACTATTCACAACTTCAAACCCAAACTTGGTACAAAGATACCTGATGGTAAGACTTTTCTATGCAATTGGTTGATCCCTCAGAAAGGTCAAGGGTCAAAGGAGCTCAGGAAATAGGTTTAAAAAAAGCCATATTTTGACAAAATATGTTTTTTTCTCAAATACTATTCACAACTTCAAATCCAAACTTGCTACAGTAGTCTAGCAGCTTTTCGCAATTTCTGCAGACTAAGTAGTTCGTCAAAAGAGTAACAATGGTTTGCAGGTACGAAACGAAAGTACTAATGCCATATAGTTTATGCATGGCAACAATATTTGTCCTTAGGATGGAGACATTTTCGTAGAAGTGTTTTTCGAAAGCTATTTTTCGATGTGAGGGAACCAGTCCTCGTACACCACCCGGATAAGGTGCAAGACATTTTTTTGTGCACAACATTGAAAATTTCAAGCATACAAGTTACAAGTTTATTCCAGTGAGTAAATTAAAATCATCAGCAAGTAAACATGCATACATATATACGATAAAATAAGTTTAAAAGTATTATTTTTAATGCGGTAAGCATGGTCGCGTCGCTAGTTTCAAAATGGCGGTCAGTGAGAAGCCTTCTAAAGAAGTCAATGAGACGCGCACGGTTGATGAAGGTTTACTTTGCTCCTGAATTGAAACAGAGATTATTTTCGATTTGAACATCTTATCAACGTCAAATACGTTATTTTTCCTGGTCTTGAAAACAGCCTTTTCCATAGAACTCGGTCTTTTGTGGGAGGAAAGCATATCGAAAGTAAACTCCCTTTGTGCATGTTGTGCAATGTGTCTGCCGACCATCTTCAACATTCTGAAGACTTTTTGGCCGGATACAACATGCATGTTGTTCGTCTGTTTTTCAGCCTAACGGCTCTAAGTGCAGGTCTGCTCTTTTTGTTTATTTTATTAGTGCAGATGGGATTTTTAACTGGTCAAGCACACTCGTATCCGACTGGTCTTAAGCACAAGCCAGGCAGAGTGAAATCTATCTCCGAACCGTTTCCATCAAAATCACCATGTTCAGCTAAACACCTAATATAAAATTTTAGTTTTTGCAACCAATTCAACCAATCCGCACTCAAGTACTCACAAGGACTCTTATGATTAAGCTTTATCAGGACTGCATGAGACACAATACAGATAGTAGCCCTCTCTATTATATTACATGTTTTATTTATTTATTATTGATTCATTTATGTATTCACTTACATATTTATTTATTATTTATCCTTTTAATTATGGATGGAAGGAATTCCTTGATGCACATGATCACTATAGTGGAATGGTAGTGGTCACCAAGGAGAGGAAATTTGTTTTCAATATGCTTACATCTGTGCATGTTCTTTACTTAACATGCATATTCATAGGTCCCAGGTATCCCCAACTTATTTTATTAATTTATTATTATTTTTGTTTGTTTGTTTGTTTGTGATGTTTGTTTGCACATACAAATCAGCATAAAATGATTGATTGTACATTAACGTCCCGACAGCAACAAGACTTTCTCAGGACGTGCCTGCACTGCTTGTGAAAAAACCCAAACTAAACAGAATATTGAATGTATGTCGCCAGCTGGTCTAATACACTAAATAAACCTAACTAGACCCTTTAGCAACACACATCCAATATCAAGAGCTACAAGCAGTGCAGACAGTAGGAAGAGTTTAAAAAAGGTAAATACTGGTGAATGTACCAAGGGTAGACAGAAACACACGCCCCAGAATAGAGGGTAAAACCCACCCTGTGGGGCTGACCAGGGTCACCCTGGGAACTAAAAAGTAGTTAACCCCACCCAAGTCCCCCAGGGTAGACCTGGGTGGGGGACATCAGCATACAAGATGAGAACGTGAACATAACATGTACACATATATGGTAATAGGTGCATACCACCCGCTCCCCACCCCACATACAAAACCACAGAACAAACATCTGTGCATGTTCATAATATATCCTTTACTTGGTATTCATATGTCCTAGTTATTTAAATTTATTATTTATTTTTATTTGTTTGAAAAGTAGGTTTTGTTCATATGCTGATGTTCACATACACATATATGGTAATACTGCCCACTCCAGAGATACAAGATAGTACTTTACTTGGACCAATTTTTTTTGTCTTCATCTTTTCACGTTTTTTGATAACAAAACACTCGTGTGACGTCACCTTTCATTTTTCCCGGATTCTAACTATTGTCTGACAAAACCTAATCACACATTGTTAAAAAAAATGATGACCATTACCAGTCGAGAATAGTACATTTCTGAGACCCATTGTCTTAAGTTGACCTTAATTAATTACTAATTACGGTCATTAACGTCCACACGGCCGTTTCTCTCAAATCAAACCAAAATCTTTATAGTGCTCTATAATAGACTAATAACTTTTTACACACTCCCCTGTCAGAGTCGATTTCTGAGAAACACGATTTTCTCAAGTAAAACTTTATACGTTACTAGCAAGTTACAACTAACTTTTAAGAACCTGCAGAGGTAACCTTTAAGTTACTTATCATAAGAACTTATTAATTACTTATCATAAGAACTTATTAATTACTTACTGTAAGTTCTTATAAGTTCTTACAACAACTTGACTTAAGTCACAACTTACTTGGTCAGATTTGCCAAGATACAAGGACAATAAAAAAACTTTTTTTCTCAGTAATACTCTGGCGGTGGTGCAGATGGGGTTAAATAATCAGGTACAAGTGGTGTAAGTGGCATGGCATTTTTCTGTGAAGTGTATGACATTAATAAACGATTACCAAATCTGATTTTTATTTGTTTAAAAGATTGTGTAGTTTTTCTGTGGTTTCCTGTACCCCTATCCTTTTTCCCTCTGCTAAAAAACTAGCCTTTAGTTCTTCAACATTCACGGGTGATTGACTACGCATTTTATTCTGTATTTCTGACTTCTGTTTTTTGTAATTATTTAAATCATCCTGGACCCGCTTAAATTCTTCGTCATCAATACAATTATCGTTTAATGCCTTACTGATAATAAGTTTCATACTGCTCAGCTTTGCACCAGCAAGCGTACTCAATGCTTCATGTTTCTGTAATTTCGTGTGAAACCTCTTGTTCAAGGCTTCCAAACCAAAGCAAGCCAGGCATGTAGCAACGCTAACACCTTCAACTGCTATTCCAGCCAAACTTCCAATTCCCGTGGCAAACAGAACAATACCTCCTACAGAACATCCAGCTGAAACTGCACCAATAGCCATAGAAGTGTTTTGAACAGAATTAAAAACGGTCTTATACCGTCTTTTGCACCGTGAGTATTTCGCCTCCTCACTCTCCAAATATTTCAAAGCTTCTGTAATATTATTTAATCTGAATGCGTCTGCCTGTAATGTTTTATCTGAAGCAATTGGCACAGCTGTCACCTGTGGATCAGGCGCAAGCGTTGTTTTAGTCATCACATTTGTTTCAGTCGGATCAAGCGTTGGTAGTTGCGGATAGAAGTTTACCATTTTTTTTATTCACAAATATTTTTTTTTATTTAATCAGCAATTACATTTTGCAACTCTTCAAAAGTATACAATTTGCTGGCATAATAAAATGCAACAAGATCAATGTGTTCAAGGTTTATGTAAGTTAGATGAACAAAAGTTGCTTTGTCGACCACCACCTTGACAGCTGGAACACTGCTAGAAACATTAATAACATCATTATTTTTTGTAATAGCAATAAAGACCTTTGATGATTCTGTTACTGTGTCATTCCATGTAAGTTTAATTCCTTGTGCAATTTGAGCCTCTTTAGCAGTAGTTACTGATCTCATGATAATTTCAAATACTATTGTCGCTTCTCTTGTGATGGTAAAGTTTGCTGGCATAAACACAACCTTTGCATCAGACCTACCCTTCCTGTGTGTAAGAAGATATCTCCGTCTCTCATAATTTTCAACTTTCAGTTTTTCTCTGCTATTGTCGTCTGGGGCAAAGCTTGGAACAAGACTTACAATAAGCGGCCCCGAGTTAACAACCTTCCTAAACACTAAGGCGCCTTCGTCATCAGTGTATACATAAGGACTAATAAATTCAATCTTTATGTCCCAGTCAATTGTGGGTGGTGGAACAGGTACAGGTGAAACCACCCACTTACTACCCACATGTATTAAGTTGTAAGGCACATTATTTACAGGTGGAGTAGGTACAGTAACATCACGAAGCTGACCAAGTTTAGGAATCTGTTTTTCACCGTCTTTCATGTCAACAATTACTTTCCTCTTGTACATGCCATTTAAATCAAGTTCAAAACCATATATTTCTCCAACATCCCCTTCCTGACCCCACCCGGGTCTGCCCTGGGGGACTTGGGTGGGGTTAGGTATTTTTTAGTTCCCAGGGTCACCCTGGTCAGCCCCACAGGGTGGGGTTTTCTCTCTATTCTGGGGCATGTGTTTCTGTCTACCCGAGGTCCATTCACCTGTATTTGCCTTTTTTAAACTCTCCCTACTGTCTGCACTGCCTGTAGCTCTTGATATTGGATGTGTGTTGCTAAATGGTCTTAGCTTTATTTAGGCCCCATGTGTTAGGTTTATTTAATGTGTTTGACCGGCTGGCGACATACATTCAATGTTCTGTTTAGTTGGTTGTTTTTTTTTCACAAGCAGTGCAGGCACGTCCTGAGAAAGCCTTGTTGCTGTCGGGACTTTAAGCAATGTACAATCAATCAATCAACCAACATCCCCTTCCTTCTCAAAATCCTGTACATCAGCCAAATCTTTCAACTCTGTTACTGGACATGCAACTGGTATGATTGTTCGCTTTGGACCAAGACCACTCATTTTTTATAAACAAAAATAAAATTATTTAACTTCTAACACTACACTAAAATCATGCATAAGAACTGGTTTGTCATCCTGATTAGTTACAGATATACTCAGTGACTCAAAGAAACTAGAACCTAATTTCTTAAACTGCAAATTAGGAAATCTAACAACTACACTTTCACAATACGGAGCAGTTCCAGTAGGTAAGCATCTCAACAAAGTTGAAGGCTTTCCATTGTGAACATTCTCAGATGTGTTTAGTTCTTTCAAATAAACATTTAGTACTGTGTGTACTGACAAATTGACAGGACGTTTCCCAGTTATTTTAAGTTTTTTTGTCTTCATTGTTATAATACCAGACATAGCTTCATCTAAATCATCTGATCTCCACCAATCTTCGTCAATATAAAATCCAAGTAAATATGCAAATCTATCTGAAATTTTTAACCAATCTTGTTTCAGAAATTCTAATGTAACAAGTAGGTTAGCTGGATTTAAAGTTGCTTTAATTTTAAATTTACTTTGAAACCATTCAGCTATAGTACAAAAGTCATAATACCCAGGTGGTATAGCTTCAGTCTTACCATCAAAAATTACTTTATTATATCATCTGTTACCCCCCACCCGGGTCTGCCCTGGGGGACTTGGGTGGGGTTAGGTATTTTTTAGTTCCCAGGGTCACCCTGGTCAGCCCCACAGGGTGGGTTTTTCTCTCTATTCTGGGGCATGCGTTTCTGTCTACCCTTTGTCCATTCACCTGTATTTGCCTTTTTAAAACTCTCCCTACTGTCTGCACTGCCTGTAGCTCTTGATATTGGATGTGTGTTGCTAAATGGTCTTAGGTTTATTTAGGCCCCATGTTGTAAGTTTATTTAACGTATTTGACCGGCTGGCGACATACATTCAATTTTCTGTTTAGTTTTTTTTTTTTTTTTTTTTTTTTTTTTTTTTCACAAGCATTGCAGGCACGTCCTGAGAAAGCCTTGTTGCTGTCGGGACGTTAAGCAATGTACAATCAATCAATCAATCAATATCATCTGTTACATTAAACCATTTTACTGTATAGAACATTTCATGAATAGCTGCAGCCTTGCTACCATCACGATTATCAATCCCATTAGTTAACCACACCGGTTTGCTTGTGTCAAGATTTGTTAAAGTAATAAACATTTTTATTATCTCATATAAAAAAGGATGGAATTTAAATCACCAACCATTACCACAACAAACGCATTTCAATTTAATGTGGATGCCAAATATAATGTTGCACCTACTTATGAACAGAAAATAATTCAACTAAATCAGCTTGACATAGCTGTGTCTGAACAAGACCTATTTCAAGTCAAGTACAAATCCGTTGATCATTTCCCCACCGGTCGCCTGGGGACTTGGTGGGGTAGTACTTTTAGTCCCAGGTCACCGGTCAGCCCCAGGTGAGTTTTCTCTATCGGGGCAGGTTTCGTCACCAGGTCCATTCCGTATTGCCTTTTAAAACCTCCTACTGCTGCATGCTGTACTCTGATATGGAGTGGTTGCTAATGGCTAGCTTTAGGCCCAGTGTAGTTATTAATGTATTGACGGCTGCGACTACTTCAAGTCCTTTAGTTTTTTTTTCACAGCATGCAGGCACTCTGAAAGCCTGTGCTGTCGGACGTTAGCAATGACATCAATCAATCGTTGATCATACTAACCCTAACACGACTCAACTGCAGAAGTGGTCTTCAAGTCCACTACAGATGTTTCAAAACCAACTCAATTTTGCTATACTGTGTTCTACTACAGGCTGTGGTGTTTCATTTACAGACCATTTGAATCACTCAAACAAACTGATTAGGTCTGTGTATCGTTTTCATGTTTATTACCAGCTTAGACGTATACTGTCAGAACTGCATACACCATTACCCACTGAATCCAGTTTCAACAGGTTTAATAACCCTATGGATATGAAAGCGTTTGAACGGATTTGTAATGAGTTTAACATAAGCCCCAAGTATGACTTCTCACAAAAACTTGATGATCACAAAGGCATGGGCACATTGTATTATGCTATGAGTCACAGACAATACCCTCAAGATTACTACCCTGGTTACACTTCATTCTCATCAAAATCACAAGTCTGGTTAGGATCAATAGAACAGAAACAGTCAAACGCCTGGACCACATTTGTCTTAGATAAATCTGACGGGTTTACTCAAGCGGGAGTCGAGCGCGTCAATGAGTCTATCAGAACATATGTCTGGTGTATACTAGGTGCACAATCACTAACAAAATCAAACATTTTGAATGGAAGTGGTAAATTTGAAGCACAAAAACAGTTTCTTGCAAATCTTGAAGATTCAATTAACTCAACAGTTGATCTCCCATCAAGCATACAACGCTATCAAGACGTACTCAGATATGCCAGATCAAAAGTTGACTTTGTAGTTGGCATCGGGTTATACATGTTACCATCTGACCTTCAACTCCAAATGGGTACAATAACAAATTATAATAATGAAATAGTTGTTGCAGGTGTTGGTCAAAAACTCGGTCTCAATCAATCTGTAAACTTAGGAGCAACAACCACACACGTACAGTCATTAAAATCATTACAGACGGTAACACCCCCGGCCCCGGCCCCAGCCCCCACACCGACACTCATACAACCAGTACAGTCAACCCCTGACACACATGAGTCGGAAAGAACTGCATTGGTAATAGGTCTAACAGGATTAGGGGTATTACTTCTTTATCTGTTTCATTAAATAACCCACCATCAACCCTCCTCCCCCACCCGGGTCTGCCCTGGGGGACTTGGGTGGGGTTAGGTATTTTTTAGTTCCCAGGGTCACCCTGGTCAGCCCCACAGGGTGGGTTTTTCTCTCTATTCTGGGGCATGTGTTTCTGTCTACCCTTTGTCCATTCACCTGTATTTGCCTTTTTAAAACTCTCCCTACTGTCTGCACTGCCTGTAGCTCTTGATATTGGATGTGTGTTGCTAAATGGTCTTAGCTTTATTTATGCCCCATGTTGTAGGTTTATTTAATGTATTTGACCGGCTGGCGACATACATTCAATTTTCTGTTTAGTTTTTTTTCACAAGCAGTGCAGGCACGTCCTGAGAAAGCCTTGTTGCTGTCGGGACGTTAAGCAATGTACAATCAATCAATCAACCCTCCTACTGTAACCAGAAATACCCACACATGCTCTGCCATAAACCCAACTACCTTTGCTGTAGTAGTGATAAGCCAACTGACAACAGTGCCTATAATACCAGGCAAAGCGTCTATTGCTTTCAGAGCCAATTTCTTAAGCAAGTCTGATATGTGAGACAGTTGTTTCTTTACCCATGACTGTAAGTCTTTTGGGTCTGTTGGTGGTGCCGGAGGACCTGGCGGTGCCGGGGTTGGACTACTACCACTGCCACCCCCAGAGACAGCCAACACAACAGTACTAATAATAAATCCAAGAGCTGTAATTAAACTAGCAATTGTAATACCCTGTTCTCTGAAAAGTGTTTTAAGTCTCTCAGCCAAAGTAGTGTCTTCATGAAGTATTTTCTGAATAGTTTCTCTAATCCTGTTAACTTGGGTTTTAAGTTTTTGTCTCCCAATACTAATTGTTTCTAACCGTCCTGATCTTTCTATCTGCAAATCATTTAATCTGTGTTGAATTCTTTCTTTCATTTCTGTGTCAAGATTTCCATTGTCTGCGGTAGCCAGTTTCTCTTTTTCACGTTCTATGTGTTTATCAAGCTCTCCCAGTTTGGCAACATTATTTACCATCTCACCTCTTATTGTCTGCAGTGATTTATCCAATCCCATAATCTCCCTCATTGACAAAGGTGGATCATCTATTGTTTTCAAAGCGTCATTTATTTGTCCTTCAGTAAATGAGGTTTCTTGTATCACTGTGTTTGCTATTTCTGGTAGGCTTGTTACTGGTGCCATTTCAATCTCTTGCCCTGTTGGCAACTTTGTTTGCGTGTCATGAAGCACACTAGCCAGTCTTGGCGTGACAGGAGACCCACCAATACCCAGTTGACGCAAGGCACCAACACCACCTTCATTTTTTATTGTACTTAAAGCCCTAAACCTACTAGGGTCTTTTTTGTTAGTCAATAGTACTTTTCCTTTGTCAACAGTATTTAAATATAAATGACCCTTGCCATCAAGTTCAAACTGGTTAGGGTCTATGTTGTCTGTGCGATTACCAACATGATCATAAAACGAGTTCACTTTGGTTTCTAAAAGTTCATGACGTAAACTGTAAATATTTCTTGTACCAGTCATATCTGTCATATCTGTCATATCTGTTGTATTACCAAAATCATACGTGTCATCCATTTCAAAATCTTCATGATTAAATCCTCCCGCGGCCATTGTTTTATTAATTTATTATTTTTTATTGTGCATAATAAAAATGACACAGTCTTACGGATCAAAGTTAGACCCATACAGAAAACTACGTGAGCCTCTGGGTGTTAAGGCCATTCGACAATCAATCGTCATCACAAACAATCCAAGTACCATAGACCAGAACCAAACACTTACAGTGAAGTTTCCAAACCTAGGTCCCAGTGACGTTATTGTTCCTGGCACTGCACGCCTAGCATTTAATATTGAACTATCATCAGACGCAGATGTAAACAGAACACTGGTTGACAATCTTGGCAGAGCAATTGTTAGAACTATTAAAGTAAAACTTGAAGGACAGGAAGTGTTTAGTCTTGACGACTCAGATGTGTTCTACTGTTATAAAGATCTTTGGCTCACAAGAGAAGAACGAGAAGACCGTATTTACCAAGGCATACAGCCAGATAATGTTGGTAAACTTCGAATCAATGCCGGAGACAAAACAACTACTGGGGTACCAAAGGAAGTTATTATAGCAGAAACATATGGAACCAGATTTTACATTCCACTTGAGTTTGAAATCCTAACAGCTCATTTGCCTTATTATCAAGGAGCACCCCACCCGGGTCTGCCCTGGGGGACTTGGGTGGGGTTAGGTATTTTTTAGTTCCCAGGGTCACCCTGGTCAGCCCCACAGGGTGGGGTTTTCTCTCTATTCTGGGGCATGTGTTTCTGTCTACCCGAGGTCCATTCACCTGTATTTGCCTTTTTTAAACTCTCCCTACTGTCTGCACTGCCTGTAGCTCTTGATATTGGATGTGTGTTGCTAAATGGTCTTAGCTTTGTTTAGGCCCCATGTGTTAGGTTTATTTAATGTGTTTGACCGGCTGGCGACATACATTCAATGTTCTCACAAACCAGATAGGTGAGGCTAGCGCTGGCAGAATTGTCAGTACTCAAACCAAGGGGAATCACAGCGCTGGACAGACAACAGTTAGATCCCCTGCCCCCGCCTATCAGGCACCCAATCGCCAGCCCACAGAGAAATACGCAGGTATAGAATAAGACAATCATTTCCATTCCTAAATAAGAATGGATCAGGTCTCTTATATAACCCATGTTTTTCTCCGGAACTTAGGAAGTAGGCAGGAGAAACATACATACACAAACATGAAGGTGCGCTACTATATGTGGTCGGGTAAATACCCTGATTCAATGTTCTGTTTAGTTGGCTGTTTTTTTTCACAAGCAGTGCAGGCACGTCCTGAGAAAGCCTTGTTGCTGTCGGGACGTTAAGCAATGTACAATTATTATCAAGGAGCACTGAATGACCGTCTGAGCTTTGAACTAACTTTCAATGACTACTCCAAAGTTATTAAATCATCTGCCACAGATGCAACATACAAGATCTCTAACATTTCCTTGGAATATGAAATTGTCACACACACTGATCTAGCCAGACTCATACAAAATCAGCACCAGTCAAGACTTCCAATTTATTATGACAGGGTAATTAGACATAGTTTAATGCAAAAAGACAAGAGTGACCCAATGTGGAACATAAACTTGAACACACCAGCTAGGTCACTGAAAGGTATTCTTATGTTGTTTGTTGAACCAGCAGATCCATACAAAAGAGATTCAGAAAAATTCTACAATCCTAAGATTACACATTTGTCCTGCACAATCGAAGGCCGTCCTAATCAAGTGTATACATCTGGAATGTTACCATACCAGCACTACGATGAGATCACAAAGTATTTTGCGGGTGGAAGGATTAGAGATAAACCTGCAAACATTGCGTGCAAAGATCTACATCTGTATGATGTTAGGATCGGACAATACCTGACAAACAAGTATGCACTGTGGCTAGACCTTCGTAGTACAGATGACGATTACCTTCATGGGTCAGGACGAACTGTCGAGAACGGTAGTGATGGAATAACAATTCAGATACAAAAGAAGGTTGAAACTGCTGCAGCCATAAACATATATTTGTACCTGATATATGACGCACAACTCAATATTGCAGAAAGCAGACTGAGTGGACACATATATTAAAATTATATTGTGTATTAAAATGAACCTGAGCTTAATGACCCTTGACCCACACTGTGGATTGTTTTGTGGTGCCACAGGGTGTGGGAAAACTGAATTTGTTCTTAACCTATTACAAACAAGATACATACACCACTTTGAAAACATTGTCATATTTTGTCCTACGATCAAACACAACAAAGCTTATCACAACCGTTTATTTATTTGGACTGACAACAACATTTACTTAGTCGACCCAGAAAAGAAACTGAATGACTACCTACAATATTTTTACAAGCAATTTGAAGGACAGCCAACATTGTTTATTGTTGATGACTGCTCAGCAGAGAAAGACATTGTCAAGAAGAGAAACACTCTAGCAGAACTTGCCTTCAGTGGCAGACACGCAAATGTCAGTGTATGGATTCTCACTCAAAAATATAATGCTGTACTAAAAGATTTTCGAGAACAGTTAAAGTTTATCTGTTTGTTTTACTGCAAGGATCGTGACAGCTTTGAAGACTGTCTCAGAGAAAACGATGTCATCCCAAATAAGCATGAACGTGATGATGTAAAAAATAAACTGCAATCAACTAAGCATCTAAAGCTCATTTTAAAGACAGATCAGCCCACAGGGTATGGGTTAGTAAATTGATGTAAATTAATTTATACATTTGTTTGTCCAATAAAAATGACAGACGGACAAATCATACAGGTGCTTGATCTCACACACCTTTTCAAAGATGTTATGCATTTTACTGACTTAATAACACCCAAACAGACTTACATAAGCCTTTCAGCACCATCAGAAATATATGCTACATATAGTGTGACTTTAGATTATGTCGATGAGCATCCAGATGTGGAGTGCATGACAGTTGATTTAAAGACACCTACTTTTAAAGTTAATGATACCGACTATGGTTGGTTAGGGGAAATTTGTTATAGCATATTTAAACAACTACGCAAACTAAATGTTTATATTGACAGTGTTACAGTTAATAAAGTGGTATTACACAAGGTGAGCCAGCGGTAATATTTTTTCATTTATTATTTTGTCGGACAAATAAAAATGACGGACAATGTTCAAAACCCTGGCTCATCTAGTTTAAGAAACATGTTTCACACAACAAACTTACCCATATCCAATACTAATAATGTTTATGAATCAATAGAAAACTCTTTTTCTGTAATACAACAAAATCTTCTTACAGGCAGTGTTAAGATTCAGATTGTTGCAAAAATCGAATTCACTAGGGTGGACGGTGAAGTGATTGTTTCGTACATATCAACAAGACAACACACAGTTAACACAAGAAGAGAATTAGAGAACGTGTTTAGAGACAGACTATTACCAGACTTTCTACAGGCAATTGACAGTGCAAAAATGAAAGGATCTGGTTGGCACGAAGGACATGTACATGAACTACAACTAAAGCAGTCAAGGTATCATCCCATATTAGGTAAAGCATGGTTGCCACTGCCAACAGAAGTAGTAAACAAAAAGGCTGTCGTCAACATACAGAACAATGACAACTATTGTTTCATGTGGTGTGTGCTTGCTAAACTACACTTTGTAAAAATAAAACCTGAACGTGTTTCTAACTACACCAAATTTGTAAAGGAACTCGATTTTAGTGGCATTGAGTTCCCTGTTAAAATAGAGGACATAGATTTGTTTGAAAAACTAAATCCTGGTATATCTGTAAATGTGTTTGTGTGGGATAATAATGCTGAGAACAAGTTACAGCCAATTAGAGTATCTCCAATTGCACCAACCTACGGGCAGTCAGAAGATAAACATGTTGACATGTTGCTAATCGGCGATGACAATAACTTTCACTACACAATTATCAGGAGTATGTCACGTCTAATTCATAATCATGTATCAAAATATGGTAGGAAACAGGAAGTGTGTAAAAGATGTTTACAAAGATTCTCTTCTATTGCTGTGGCACACAAACATGTTTTACACTGCAGGTCAGCTGATGACATACAAACTGTACTTAAGTATCCAGATCCTGGTAGTCAAGTGTATTTTAAAAACTATGGGAATCAACAAAAGTTGCCGTTTGTAGTGTACGCTGATTTCGAATCACTGGTTGTTCCGTATGAAGGTCATGTTCCAGAGTCATTACCAAAGACTATAAAATTGAGTGACCAAGTGGTGTGTTCTTTTGGATACATTATTGTTAGGTCAGACGGTTTGCATTCAGAGCCTGTTATCTACAGGGGTGAAAATGCAGCATGTTTGTTTTTAACAGAAATGAGACATCTGTATAGTCAGGTAGTACAGTATCTCACAACATGCCAGATGCCTTTGGTGATGACAGAAGAAGACAAACTGAAATTTGATACAGCTGAGACGTGTTGGATTTGTGAACAGCCTCTGGGAGGTGATAAAGTTCGTGACCACGACCACATAACTGGTCGTTACAGAGGAGCTGCACATAATAATTGCAACTTGTTATTAAAAACAGATCCCAAGACATACAAACTGCCAATCTTTTTCCACAATCTCAAAGGATATGATTCACACATTATCATGCAGGCTGTAGACGAGTCGTACAAAAACATAAGTTGTATTGCCCAGACAACTGAGAAATACTTGACTTTTAGATTGGACAAATTAGCATTTTATGACTCCATGCAACATTTATCTTTAGGTCTTGCTAGTCTGGCAGAAGGACTGACTGAGTATCCAATAACGAGTAAATATTTTGAACCAGACTTGATTAAGAAAGGTGTTTATCCGTACGAGTACATTGATCACTGGGTTGTGTTTGAAGAAACAAGACTGCCACCAAAAGATAAATTTTATTCTACACTAACTGGTAAAGATATTTCTGACTCTGAATATCAACACGCTCTTGATGCGTGGGATAAGTTAGGATGTCAGACAATTGGTGACTACCATGACCAGTACTTGAAAGCAGACGTTTGTTTACTAGCAGACGTATTTGAAAGTTACCGTGAAAAGGGTTTGTTGCACTACAAGCTTGACCCTGCCTGTTACATAACTAGTCCTGGCATGACATGGGATGCATTTTTGAAATCCAGTAAGATATCTATAGACCTGTTGTCTGATCGTACGATGGGTGAAATGGTAGAACGCGGATTGAGGGGAGGTATTAGTATTGCAGCAAATAACTACGCCAGAGCCAACAACAAATATCTGGACGCCCATGGTGACCTTGGGTTTGACCCCTCAAGGTCAAGGTCATTCATTACGTACCTTGACGCTAATAACCTTTATGGGTTCGCGATGTGTGAGTTATTGCCCTTGAAAAACTTTTGTCTGTATGATTTGTCACAGTACGACGTAACAGAGTCAGGGTTAACAAACAATATTATGAATCTTGACCGAAACGATCCTAAGGGTTGGATCTTTGAAGTAGACCTGGAGTATCCACACCACCTACACGATTACCATAATGATTATCCCTTAGCTGTTGAAAAAATGAGTATGACAGGTAAAAAAGAAGACACCAAACTTGTGCCAAATTTGAATGACAAATTCAATTATGTTTGTCACTATCGATTGTTACAGTTTTACATCAGACATGGGTTAGTACTAAAGAAAGTTCACAGAGGCATTCAATTTGATCAGAGTGCTTTCATGAAAGATTACATAATGAAGAACACAACCCTTCGTGCCAGAGACGGCAACACTGCATTTGACAAAGACTTCTTTAAGCTTATGAACAATGCCTGTTTTGGCAAGACAATGGAAAATCCTCATCACAGAAAAGATGTGAGACTGGTCACAACTGAATTGGGCGCAATTAAACTTACAGGCAAGCCTCAGTACACAGGGTACAAAGAGTTTCATTCATCATTGTATGCAGTGTCACTCAAAAAAAAAGATTGTTAAACTGGACAAGCCAGTATTCATCGGTATGGCAATTCTTGAGTTATCAAAACTGTTGATGCTTGAATTTTATTATGATTACTTCAAACCAAAGTATCCTGAGTGCCATCTGTTATACACTGACACTGACTCTATGATCATTGATGTGTGTACTGAAGACTTTTATGAAGACATGAAAACAGAACTACACATGTATGACACATCTGACTATCCTAAGGATCATCCACTGTTTAGCACACAAAACAAGAAAGTGCCTGGAAAGTTTAAAGATGAACTGAATGGTGTGCCTATAGTTGAGTATGTTGGACTGAGGTCAAAAATGTATTCTATACTGCACCAGAAAGGTAGTCAGTCGAAAGCCAAAGGAATAAAAAAAACAGCGATAAAAAATAAAGACATTCGTCATGAACATTACAAGCAAGTGTTAGATGGTGCATTAATGCCTGATTATCCAAACAAGTCACTGAGATCAAACAAACATAATCTTGAAATAATTCAAACACATAAGAAGTCACTAGCAGTAGGAGACACGAAACGTGTGTTTCACAGTAAGGAAAAAGCTTATGCACCTGGACATTACAGGCTCAAGTTATCTGAAGACATTTGTGATGAACTGGTTGATGAATTAATTGATGAGTTAGTTACTGAAATGAGTAACGGTGTCTGGGGGAATAATCTGTAATTCTTCTCTGACAAATGCCCTCTGTGGCGCAGGGTCATACAGATAATATATTGTTGCGTCAGGACCGGGAATTATTTTTTTTATATTATGAACGGACGTTGACCAGATGGGGTCTGTTGCCCTGCGTCTGTCGTCGTTCTCAGCCTCCCCTGGCTGATATAAATATCTCACCTGTTTAGTAAATAAACTTGTGTCTGGTGCCGGGGTTGGTCCTGTTTTTGGCTCTGTAATTGTTTTCAATTTAATAGCATCAGCAGGTTTTGGGTGTCCTTCATTGTTCATTGCTTTTATCACATGTGGTAATCTCTTTACCCATTCAGTGTTACGGGTGTCATGCATGAGTTCCTTAGAATACTGGTAGCCTACCCGGCACCGGCCTCCACGTGGCGTAGGTGGGTAGTCCGCTCAGTCCCTGACTGAGTGGGCTAGCGGACGGGTGCCATCTTTGTCCAGGATTAGGACTTGATGTCAGCAGATATGTTGTTCAGCCTTTTCACTGGTCCGGTTTTTAAGGAGCTGTGCTAACCTAGGTCGTACCATGTTGGATTGGTCCTTAAAAATACTCGTGACTTTTTGGTCCTTTGGATCCCAAGTGTTTGCCGTGCTTGGAGACCCGTGTCGGGGGAGAAGAGGATCCTGGTGGCTGAGGTTCCCTTTGGGCTGCGGCTCACTGGTGCCAACACTCCACTTCGGCCTTGACTTCTACCTAAACGGGAGGCTAGTCGTACCGGCCTAGTCAATCGGCTCTTGTCACGTTGAGCCCTATCCTACTGTTGACATGCGGGTTGCTATACGGAGCACCATGCTATAGCTTCTGCTGCTGATTAGGTGCTTTACGCCAGTATTCCCCTACATTCAACGGTGTGATAGAAGGCGGTGGCTCAAACGGTTCAATCGGGCTTACCCCCTTGAGTATATCTTTCGGGCAGTCTCCATTGTGCGTCGGCTGGAGACCCGCCGACAGTTGCACTTTCCCTTGTTGGGCTCGGTGGCGGGCGGGGACCCCCGGGGGATGAATATCTCTACTAATATAATATGGATAAAACCAAAAAACCAAAACTAGCACAGAAACGGCACATAGACACCGACATTGAACATGACAGTGATTCAGACTGTGAGGAAGCGACACCTCAGGCGTCGGCCATATGGCCTCGCTTCCTCATTGTCCATAGCAAGGTGAAGGAGAAACCAGTTACCAAGCTGCATCCTTTTCTGGTGGGGGAGACCCTCAGGAGCCGTGTTGGCAGGCCTGACGCCCAGCGCCTCAGGTCTGGTGACTTGCTGGTGGAGTGCCGTACTCGGGCACACTCCAGCGGGCTACTGGGGCTCTCTTCCATCGGAGACACTCCTGTGGAAGTCACACCCCACAAAACTATGAATTCGTCAAGAGGCGTAATCAAAGATCAAGCTTTGGCAGAACTGTCAGAAGATGAACTTGTAAGGAACCTTAAGTCTCAGGGGGTGACTTGCGTCAGGCGCTTCGCTTCCAATCGAGGTGGTGGGGAGATCCGTCTCCCTACCATCATCCTGACGTTTGGCACCCCCACCCCTCCTACTACCATCTGGGGAGGTTACTACTCCCTGAGAGTGAAAAAGTACGTCCCTCTTCCCCTCCGGTGCTTTAAGTGCCAAAAGTATGGCCATGGGCAGAAGACATGCCGTCAGGCAGAGGCTTCATGCGCCCGTTGCACTAGGCCCGGACACTCTGCTGAGTCCTGCACAGCCACCCCCCTGTGTGTGAATTGCCAGGGGGCGCATATGGCTTCGGATAAGAAATGCCCTCGTTGGATATCCGAGTGCAAGATTCAGCAGGTGCGTGTGGAGAAGGGGCTGTCCTTTCTGGATGCCAAAAAAACTGGTTGAAGGCCCTGGTGCAGCTGCGGCTGCCCCAACCTCTAACACCTCAGTGTATACTTTTAGTGCAGCGGTGGCAGGCAAGCGCCCCACCAAAGACTTTTCATGTCAGACCCCAACTTCTTGGTTGGGGGCGGAGCCTCGGCTCCTCTCGCCCCTGGAGAGTAACCCTCCTCCGGTGGTGACAAGGAGCCAGGGAACGCAGAAGGCGGACACTGCCGGTCCGGTTGTGCCGCCTTCTGTTGCCCCTAAGCCTCAGCCCCCACCCAAACCTGTTAGTCAGTCAACTCCAAAGGCTTCTGGCTCTGGTCAGCCTTCTAAGGCCGCTAACTCTAGCGGCAGGAACGCTGCCCAGGACCAGAAGTCTAAGAAATCTATGGGACCGCTGTGCGCACGGGCCCAGAAGGGGAACACAGATGTCCCCCTTCAAAACAAATATGCTGCACTGGAGGAGCGGATGGAGGGAGTGGAAGTTGTTGTTGCTGATGCTGCGGTAGCTCCACCCCCTTCCTCTCCGAGGAACCAGAGGAGGCCCGGGAGCCGGCCCCCCTCTGTTTCTTCAACTCCTTCCAAGGTAAAGGAAAAAGGGGGGAAAAACTCCTTACCCCCAGATAAGACTTAATCATGGACTCTTTGCTTCAGTGGAATTGTCGTGGTTTTCGAGCTAACTTTGAGGAATTACGTCTTTTAGTCAAGTTCTATAACCCCTCAGTAATATCTCTTCAGGAGACTTACCTGAAGACTTCTGACCCTGTGTCTTTTAATGGTTTTAATGTTATACATAAAGGCTCTGATTCGGAGAGGCGCTCGGGTGGAGCGGCTCTTCTCATTAGTAGCCAAATTTTATGTAGCCCCGTTAGCATCGACACCTGTCTTCAGGCTGTCGCTGCTCGGGTTACCTTAAAAAAGACCATAACCATATGTAGTATTTACCTGCCACCATCACTGCGGGTCTGTAGCAATGATATTTTTAACTTAGTAGATCAACTGCCCCCTCCCTTTATTCTCATGGGGGATTTTAACGGTCATGCTCACCTTTGGGGTAGTGACCACTATGATGGCAGAGGTCAGATGTTAGAAGATGTTTTTTCTCAACTTAACCTATGTGTTTTTAACGATGGCTCACCTACATACTCTAACTCAGGTTCCGGATCTAGTTCTGTTCTAGACCTCACTGTGTGTGATCCTTCTCTCATGCTGGACTTTGACTGGAACGTTCACGACGACCTGTGTGGTAGTGACCACTTCCCAGTAGTCCTGTCATCGGTCAGCTGTGAGGAGGATTCGCCGGTGGGGCGCTGGAATCTCAAGAAAGCTAACTGGTCTCTGTTTGCCTCTCTCTGTCAGTCTCGTCTTACAGAGGAGGTGGTCATGTCAGCTGAAGAACCTGTTTCTTGTTTTACTTCTATTTTGGTGGAGGTTGCAGGTGAAACCATCCCTAGAACTTCCACATCACTCCCTCGGAAGCCGAGAGTACCATGGTTCAATGAAGAGTGCCGCAAGGCTCAAACAATGCGCAAATCTGCTCAGCGACGTGCTTTTCGTAATCCGTCGCAAGCAAATATTTTAACCTTTAAAAGACAGCGGGCGAAAGCCCGTTACATTTTTAAACGTGAACGCCGTGCTTCCTGGAGACGCTTCGTCTCATCTTTATCTTCTAGGACTCCGTCCCAAAAAGTCTGGAAGGCTGTTCGAAGAATTAGGGGCAGGGGTGGCTCGGCTTCTGTCGGCCATCTTAGAGATGGTGCCAGTTTGGTCACAGATAAAAAGGCTGTGGCCAATTTGCTTGCCTCCACCATTGCCCATAATTCTTCAACAGAGCATTATTCACCTTTCTTCCAGAGAGAGAAGGAGAAGCGAGAATCTTGTGCTTGTGATTTTATATCGGATAACTTGGAAGACTATAATGCCCCTTTTACGTTTTCAGAATTGCAGCAAGCCTTGCAGAAATGTACTGACTCTGCTGCTGGATTAGATACCATCCATTATCAGCTCATAACACATCTGCCTGAGGATTCACTCCTTGTACTTCTCAAGGCCTTTAACCATATCTGGATAACCGGTCATTTTCCGCCATCTTGGCGCCAGGCTGTGGTTGTGCCAATTCCCAAGCCGGGTAAGGATCCTTCCGACCCGGGCAACTACCGGCCAATAGCTTTGACATCATGTTTATGTAAAACTATGGAACGCTTGGTCAACGCCCGACTGGTGTGGCATCTTGAGTCACAGGGTCTCATCACAGACCTCCAGTGCGGTTTCCGGCGCTTCCGTAGTACAACTGACCATCTAGTCCGCTTTGAGTCTTTTATCCGAGATGCTTTTGTCAACAAGCAGCATGTCTATGCAATTTTCTTTGATCTTGATAAGGCATATGACACTACCTGGAAGCATGGTATAATGTCTGATTTGTCGGACATGGGTTTTAAAGGGCATCTGCCCGTTTTTATTCACAATTTTTTGTCCAACAGGTCGTTCCATGTCCGTGTGGGCTCCACCCTCTCCGACTCCTTTGAACAGGAGATGGGTGTCCCGCAGGGCAGTATTCTATCTCCTGTTTTATTTAGCATTAAAATAAATAACATTGTAAAGGCCGTCAAGGATGATTCTGAATGCTCTTTGTTTGTGGACGACTTTGCTTTGTGTGCACGAGGTCGAGGACTTGCGTCCCTTGAGAGGCGCTTGCAGCTGTGTGTTGATCGAATCCAGGGGTGGGTGTCTCTCAATGGATTCAGATTCTCGCCCTCCAAGACAGTCTGTGTGCATTTTACTAACCAGACGAAATTTTTTTCCAGAACCTAGTCTGAGCATTGCTGGTGTGCCAATTAAGGTGGTCGAAGAGGCAAAGTTTTTGGGGGTCATCTTTGACAAAAGATTGACCTTCTGCAACCATGTTAACTACCTTAGAACCTCTTGTTGGAAGGCCCTCGACATTCTTCGTGTCGTTGGTCGTACTGACTGGGGTGCAGACCGCATCGTCTTACTTCGACTGTACCGGGCCCTTGTTCGGTCCAAACTGGATTACGGCTCTGTGGTATATGGCTCGGCTTCCAAGTCTGTTCTGCAGCGTCTGAACACAATTCACCATCAAGGTCTGCGCATATGTCTGGGAGCCTTCAGGACATCTCCAGTTCCTAGTCTGTATGCAGAGGCAGGGGAGCCTTCTCTCAGGCTCCGCCGCATCCGCCTCATGCTCAGCTACGTTCTGAAGCTGAAGGCCCATCCAGAAAATCCTGCCTATGATTGTGTTTTTAACCCGTCGTTTGCAGAGATTTACGATGCCCATCCGGGAGCTGTCCGTCCACTTTCCTTCCGTGTCCGACCTCATCTGCAGGCGGCCGGAGTGGACCTGGACAAAGTTTCGGAATCTCTGCAACACGTCACTCCACCCTGGCTACTACCAGTTCCTGACATCTTGCTGGACTTGACTGCCCACAAGAAGGATTGTACTCCACCAGCCATATACCAACAGAGCCTCAATGAACTCCTTTCAATTTTTCCTGGCTATTGTCGTCTTTATACGGATGGGTCCAAGTCTGAGGATGGAAGAGTGGCTGCGGCTGCAGTGTCCTCTCGCCATCCTAGACGCCCATTTAAGCTCCGTCTCCCTGACCATTCCTCTGTATTTAGTGCAGAACTGCAGGCCATTCTGCTAGCACTCAAGCATGCCTATCAGTCTCGGGAAAGGAACTTCCTGATTCTGTCTGACTCTCTTTCTGCCCTGCAGGCCCTTCAGGGCGCGGGAACAGACCATCCACTGCTGGTGCAGATTAGAGAGCTCTACGCGGACTTGCCCCACCCGGGTCTGCCTAAGGGACCTGGGTGGGGTAACTACTTTTTAGTTCCCAGGGTCACCCTGTTCAGCCCCACAGGGTGGGTTTTCCTCTCTATTCTGGGGCATGTGTTTCTGTCTACCCGAGGTCCATTCACCTGTATTTGCCTTTTTAAAACTCTCCCTACTGTCTGCACTGCCTGTAGCTCTTGATATTGGATGTGTGTTGCTAAATGGTCTTAGCTTTATTTAGGCCTCATTTGTTAGGTTTATTTAACGTATTTGACTGGCTGGCGACATACATTCAATGTTCTGTTTAGGTTTTTTTTCACAAGCAGTGCAGGCACGTCCTGAGAAAGCCTTGTTGCTGTCTGGACGTTAAGCAATGTACAATCAATCAATCAATCTACGCGGACTTGATGAAGGAATATTATGACATCATTTTTATTTGGGTCCCAGGCCATGTGGGCATCGAAGGCAACAGAATCGCAGATTCTGCTGCCAACAGTGCCCGCAGTGACCCTGTCCCTGACACACAGACTGTCTATAGTGATTTTAAACCTGTGATTAGTGCGTACGTGGCCCGCGAGTGGCAGTTCGAGTGGGACAAAGAGGAAGGGAACAAGCTTCATGAAGCTCTTCCTAAGTTGTCTGACAGTCTACCTTTCCGCTGCGGCAGCCGCCGTGAGGAGACTGTCCTTGCTCGGCTCCACATCGGGCACACGTATGTTACGCACTCTTACTTACTTAAACAGGATGAGCGTCCATGGTGTTTTGCCTGTGATGAGCAGTTTTCTGTTCGACACTTTTTGCCCCCCACCCGGGTCTGCCCTGGGGGACTTGGGTGGGGTTAGGTACTTTTTAGTTCCCAGGGTCACCCTGGTCAGCCCCACAGGGTGAGTTTTTCTCTCTATTCTGGGGCATGTGTTTCTGTCTACCCTTGGTCCATTTACCTGTATTTGCCTTTTTAAAACTCTCCCTACTGTCTGCACTGCCTGTATCTCTTGATATTGGGTGTGTGTTGCTAAATGGTCTTAGCTTTATTTAGGCCCCATGTGTTAGGTTTATTTAATGTATTTGACCGGCTGGCGACATACATTCAATGTTCTGTTTATTTTTTTTTTTCACAAGCAGTGCAGGCACGTCCTGAGAAAGCCTTGTTGCTGTCGGGACGTTAAGCAATGTACAATCAATCAATCAATCAACACTTTTTGCTGTATTGTGCTGACCTAATTGACACCAGATATAAACACTTCACAGCAGACTCCTTGAAGGTTTTGTTCCGGGATGTTCCCCCGGACAAAATCTTCAATTTCTTGCGAGCATGCAATATTTTTAACAAGATTTGAGCATTCATAGACTATGTGAATCTTTTTTATTTGCCCTTTTTGAGAGTCTGTAGACATTTCTTTTAAAGACATGTGCGACATTTTAGCCTGAGATTTTTAATCTATATTTACATCTTGTCTTAAGACCTTGCTTTTAGTCTGGCTGACCAGATTTTTACCCATCCCGCCGTGAGATGGCCTTAGTCGCCTGCTCGGCGTTAAACCCAAATAACTAACTAACTAGAATACTGGTAACTGAAAAGTCTTTCTGATAACTGTTTATTAAAGTTCTCTACAATTGCCTGTGATCTGTGTACGCCTGGAATGCCTCGTCTGACCAGTATGCCATGCTTTGCAAATAACTGATTAACAGCACCTTTGAATTCTGATCCGTCATCAACTTGTACAAGTCTGGGGTATCTTAAAGGGCCTCGACTATATATTTTTGTTAATGCAGTAGCAACTGTACTGGCTGTTTTGTCAGATATGGGTTCAGCGTCTTTGTACCTTGAAGCTATGTCTACGACAGTCAAAGCGTACTTGTATCGTTTCTTTCTTATTGTGTCATGTGGTAAGAACAGGAGGTCCATTTGGTGTGTGTCATTGGGGGTAGTGTTTTCAAAATGGGGTCTTGTTATCTTTCTTGGAGCAGGGAGATATATCTGCCAAATTGCCTGTCTCTGTAACCATTGCTTGACTTGATTGAGTGATATATCTCCGCCCACAGCGGCATGTAATTTTTCAATAGCTGTTTGTCCTTTCCAATAGCCTGATGGAGAGTAATATATTTTTGATAGTTTATTTTCGGCTGCCATTTTTTCTAGCAATGAAAACTCCTGTAAAATAAACAAATGTCATTCCCACTAGAACAAAGATTATCTCCCCGTTTCTTTGTTGTGTGCTTGGTTTGTAATAGTCACTTAGTTTTGGTTTTGGGATAGACATGTCTTCACCTGTGACTAAAAAATATTCACGGATTGCTTCGTCTGTATTTGAAAACGTATGTTGTGCGTGGCCTTCTAGCCTGAGTTTTTCATTGATGAAATCAAGTTTCTCAATTCTTTGCTTCTCATAATCCTGTTGAGCTTGAGCAAGTTTCTCAGATGCTTCATTATGACGTTTCAATTCTTCTGCAGATTCCTCTCTACCCATTTTTGAAAAGAGATAATTTGAGCCACTGAAAGCCAATGCATTAACCATCGCACCTCCAACCATAATAGCTATCGTTGCCATATTTATTTTATTTACATAGAAACATTTTCAGGAATAATTCCCTGCTTGACAAGAAAGTCTTTTGTCGCAATCGACGCTGTGACAACTACAATTAGCTTAGCGCTGTCTTCAAAATCAAGTCTACTGAGGTCTGCTGATTTCATTTTGAGTAGACTTTTCCCCAGCATAGAATAAGCTACTGCTAATCCGCTGATTACGGCAGAGTGATACACAAGGTTCATTAAATTTTTTGAGTCGTTCATTTTTTAAGGCAAGAAAAATTAAAATAATATTTTTATTTACTGCATATAAATGGGTCAACGGCTTTGGATGTTACTGGTAATGTGGCGACTTCTGGTTTTGTTTTTGGAGTGTCTGATTTTTTGGTCACTGTACGAGTCTGTGGTTTGTATTTTTTGTATAATTGATACCCTACGTAACCAAATCCGACAACAAATCCGACAATTATATATTTTGTTGATTGAGGTTCGGGGTCAGGGCGGGGGTCAGGCTTAGTTGTTTGTCTCTCACTTTGATGTGGGTGTCCTGTCGGTAGTGACAGTTTTGACGCCTGGTCAGTCACATGAGTCTTTTCTGTTTGTGTTTGAAGCTGTAATTTTTTTTGTCTGTTATATTCAGCTAATCTTTTACCAGCCTCAATGCGGCCTGGACTTTTAGCCTTAGTCACAGTTTGAACCTGTGTCAAAACAGGGTCCGGGTTCTGTTGTGTAGTCATCTTGTTCTCGTCCATTTGATCCTTCTTTTTCTTTCTCTAGAAAATTTATTTTCGAAAAATCAATATGACTCCCAGTAACAAGAAGGGTTACTACAGGTGCAAGGTAATTTCCAAACTTGTAAAACATGACACATGCTAATTTGCCAATCGAACTTGAAACAATAGGATTGCTTTCAAGGTCGTGTGATAGACTGTCACTATCCACAGGTAGAAAGTGACTCACTGCTTTTGTGTATAGGCATACAAGAGATCGACTTAAATCACGAGTCATTAGTGAGGCAATGTGGTTCTCATATTTTGAATGAAGCTTGATTAGTTCGTCAGAGCTTAGAGATTCAATATCCTCTGTCATGTATTGTCTACCCAGATAAGCCTTTGATTTGCCTGAGACAATCACAGACAAAAGCCGCTGTTTTTTGGAGTCTAAGTCTTTGTTCTCTACAGCATTGATATCATTCAATAGAAGGATTTCATCAGGGTTCATTTATATTGTTATTTTAAAAATTAAAAACAAAAACAAAACAAAAATTGTTATCAAGCAAAATCATGTTTTCTAGGAAGTACATTAATAGTAATTTTATACGTTTGCACCAATCAGCAAAATGTAGCCAATAGTTTTTGAGTTTACCCCAGATGTGTTACCGCTTTATGTAAGCTAGATAGATTTAGATTAAAACCATAGCAGAAAACACACTTTATTTTCTGCTCATGGGACATAATCACTCGAGAGACATCCACTATACAAAAGTTGTTTCCCTTAGACTATAAATGACATACAGATTTAAAAAACAACCCCACCACTCTGACTAGCTGAGAGGTTGCTGGGCACTGGGTTATAGTTGAGAAGCTCTAGACACAGGGTGCAATAACAAGACAATAATTTGTGTTGTGGCGCAAGGCAAAAATAATTCACAATGATTTTTCACAAATCAATCAACCGAAAACTCTTGGTGTATGTGTGTGTGTGTGTGTGTCAGTGTGTGTCTGTGTTGGGGGGGGGGGGGGTGGGTCTTGAGGATCTGTTGTAAAAAGCCTACAGTCATGTAGGGGTAGGCTCTTTTCAGTCATGTATAAACAGTATATACCCCGGAAGTAAAATCTTACAATAATATTGCACTGGAGTAAGTCGGTGTACAAACCTTGTGTGCGTGCGTGTGTGTGTGCGCGTGTGTGCGTGCATGTGTGTGTGTGCGCGTGTGTGCGCGTGCACGATTACATGGCATGCGTGTGACTGAGGGCTCTCGCAACTTCTCGCCGCAACTGAAAATCAACAACACACATACAGAAACCCCCAGCTCACAAAACTTGCTCGACAAGTCTGGTCGGGTAGCATAAGACTCGTCAGGCTTGTTCCGCATTTAGATATGCATAACATTTTGGAAAGACCAAGATCAATTTTAGGATCAGGTTTTGCCGGATCGGTCTTATTTTTGCCACTACTCACAAACCAGATAGGTGAGGCTAGCGCTGGTAGAATTGTATAACAAACCAAGGGGAATTACTCAGCGCTGGACAGGACAGTTAGATCCCCTGCCCCCGCCTATCAGGCACCCATTCGCCAGCCCACAGAGAAATACGCAGGTATAGAACAAGACGATCATCTACATCCCTAAAAAGGATGCATCAGGTCTCTTATATAACCCATGTCTTTCTCCGGAACTTAGGAAGTAGGCAGGAGAAACATACATACACAAACACGAAGGTGCATTACTATATGTGGTCGGGTAAATACCCTTAATTCCCACAGTAGATGCACAGAACATTACACAACAATGTAACGATACAAATTTGCCTCGAGTTATACTGAGATACTCACAAACCAGATAGGTGAGGCTAGCGCTGGTAGAATTGTATAACAAACCAAGGGGAATTACTCAGCGCTGGACAGAACAGTTAGATCCCCTGCCCCCGCCTATCAGGCACCCATTCGCCAGCCCACAGAGAAATACGCAGGTATAGAACAAGACGATCATCTACATCCCTAAAAAGGATGCATCAGGTCTCTTATATAACCCATGTCTTTCTCCGGAACTTAGGAAGTAGGCAGGAGAAACATACATACACAAACACGAAGGTGCATTACTATATGTGGTCGGGTAAATACCCTTAATTCCCACAGTAGATGCACAGAACATTACACAACAATGTAACGATACAAATTTGCCTCGAGTTATACTGAGATACTCACAAACCAGATAGGTGAGGCTAGCGCTGGTAGAATTGTATAACAAACCAAGGGGAATTACTCAGCGCTGGACAGAACAGTTAGATCCCCTGCCCCCGCCTATCAGGCACCCATTCGCCAGCCCACAGAGAAATACGCAGGTATAGAACAAGACGATCATCTACATCCCTAAAAAGGATGCATCAGGTCTCTTATATAACCCATGTCTTTCTCCGGAACTTAGGAAGTAGGCAGGAGAAACATACATACACAAACACGAAGGTGCATTACTATATGTGGTCGGGTAAATACCCTTAATTCCCACAGTAGATGCACAGAACATTACACAACAATGTAACGATACAAATTTGCCTCGAGTTATACTGAGATACTCACAAACCAGATAGGTGAGGCTAGCGCTGGTAGAATTGTATAACAAACCAAGGGGAATTACTCAGCGCTGGACAGAACAGTTAGATCCCCTGCCCCCGCCTATCAGGCACCCATTCGCCAGCCCACAGAGAAATACGCAGGTATAGAACAAGACGATCATCTACATCCCTAAAAAGGATGCATCAGGTCTCTTATATAACCCATGTCTTTCTCCGGAACTTAGGAAGTAGGCAGGAGAAACATACATACACAAACACGAAGGTGCATTACTATATGTGGTCGGGTAAATACCCTTAATTCCCACAGTAGATGCACAGAACATTACACAACAATGTAACGATACAAATTTGCCTCGAGTTATACTGAGATACTCACAAACCAGATAGGTGAGGCTAGCGCTGGTAGAATTGTATAACAAACCAAGGGGAATTACTCAGCGCTGGACAGAACAGTTAGATCCCCTGCCCCCGCCTATCAGGCACCCATTCGCCAGCCCACAGAGAAATACGCAGGTATAGAACAAGACGATCATCTACATCCCTAAAAAGGATGCATCAGGTCTCTTATATAACCCATGTCTTTCTCCGGAACTTAGGAAGTAGGCAGGAGAAACATACATACACAAACACGAAGGTGCATTACTATATGTGGTCGGGTAAATACCCTTAATTCCCACAGTAGATGCACAGAACATTACACAACAATGTAACGATACAAATTTGCCTCGAGTTATACTGAGATACTCACAAACCAGATAGGTGAGGCTAGCGCTGGTAGAATTGTATAACAAACCAAGGGGAATTACTCAGCGCTGGACAGAACAGTTAGATCCCCTGCCCCCGCCTATCAGGCACCCATTCGCCAGCCCACAGAGAAATACGCAGGTATAGAACAAGACGATCATCTACATCCCTAAAAAGGATGCATCAGGTCTCTTATATAACCCATGTCTTTCTCCGGAACTTAGGAAGTAGGCAGGAGAAACATACATACACAAACACGAAGGTGCATTACTATATGTGGTCGGGTAAATACCCTTAATTCCCACAGTAGATGCACAGAACATTACACAACAATGTAACGATACAAATTTGCCTCGAGTTATACTGAGATACTCACAAACCAGATAGGTGAGGCTAGCGCTGGTAGAATTGTATAACAAACCAAGGGGAATTACTCAGCGCTGGACAGAACAGTTAGATCCCCTGCCCCCGCCTATCAGGCACCCATTCGCCAGCCCACAGAGAAATACGCAGGTATAGAACAAGACGATCATCTACATCCCTAAAAAGGATGCATCAGGTCTCTTATATAACCCATGTCTTTCTCCGGAACTTAGGAAGTAGGCAGGAGAAACTGTCCTGTCCAGCGCTGAGTAATTCCCCTTGGTTTGTTATATTATATTATTTTTGCCAGTTAGTGTTCAAAATGACCGGTTGTTTTTGTTATAATTTATTCATTGGACCATTAGCCGGTTGAGATGTATGACGTCAGCTCTGTCATACCAAGTTGTGTATGCGTGTCTGTGTTGTTTGAGTGATAGTGTGTCTGTGTGTGCGTGTGTGTGTGTGTGTGTGTGTGTGTGTGTGTGTGTGTGTTGGGTGGGGGGGGGTGGGGGGGGGGTGTCTTGAGGATCTGTTGTATATGTACTCAGTCGGGTGTATAAAGCAAGGTATGATTTTCTGAGGTGCGTCTCTTTTCAGCTTTTACAGTCATGTACACCGCCTAACCGAACAGGGCGTGAAATTCAATAAGAGTTATTATCCTTTCACGGGCTGGTGGGTTTCAATGGCTCGCGTATGCACCCGGAAGAAAAATCTCGGTGCAGACAGACAGGTGTTTATGACTCACTGTAGGCAAACAAGTCTACAGCTTTTTCATGTTACTGTACACCACGCATGCAAGGGCCCATGTGTAACATAGCTGAAATTGTATAGACCACAACAGCATACTGAGTGTGTGTGGCAGACATGGTCTACCAGCTCTGTCAGGCGTGTGATTGTCATGGGATATTACCCTTGTGAAAATGATGTGTACCTGTGTTGCAAGGTTTGCACTTAATGTTTTTGTTTATACATGTTTTATGTTAGTATGTATATATGTATGTACGTACGTGCGTGTGTTTATGTGTTGGTATGTGTTGGTATGTGTGTGTGTGTGTCTGTGTATGTTTGCCTGTGTATATAACTTGTATGATAATCTGGCACTGCCCATGAATTATCTTGGTCTGCAACTGGCGTGTCTGTGTGTGTGCGTGTATGTTTTGTTATGAACAGAGCCGTGCTTAAACAGAGCCAATTCAATAAAGTTAGCACTGAGCTGTCCCCTGTCACGCGTGACCTGTGAATGGCGCTGTGAAAGAGGGCTTGTCATTGAGTCTTGTCATGCGTGAACTAAAATGTTATGTGCGGGACAGAGCATGTGAGTTTTTCAGAAATCGTCTCAGTCAGTTTTGAGAGACAAAGAAGAGTAATTTTCTAATTATTGGGTGTGAAAAAAGTCATTAGTCTATTACAGAGCACTATAAAGATTTTGGTTTGATTTGAGAGAAACGGCCGTGTGGACCTTAATGACCGTAATTAGTAATTAATTAAGGTCAACTTAAGACAATGGGTCTCAGAAATGTACTATTCTCGACTGGTAATGGTCATCATTTTTTTTAACAATGTGTGATTAGGTTTTGTCAGACAATAGTTAGAATCCGGGAAAAATGAAAGGTGACGTCACACGAGTGTTTTGTTATCAAAAAACGTGAAAAGATGAAGACAAAAAAAATTGGTCCAAGTAAAGTACTATCTTGTATCTCTCACTCCCAACCCCACTCCACAACCAGAGAACACCCACCAAACAACACTTACATCTGTGCATGTTCATAATCTATCCTTTACTGAGCATTCATATGTCCCAGGTATCTTGACTTACTTTAATTTTTTTATTTAGTGCTGTATATAGGATGATCGCCAACTAAGTGTATGACATGATGAATGCCCTACAAGTGAGGACATATTTTACTGTCGCCATGCCGCCACACAAAAATCCTTGTAACGTTTTACTTGGTGAATAAATGTCTTATGTCTTATACACGTACATGGTAATAGGTGCAGTATCGCTCGCTCCCAACCCCAATCCAGTTACACACACAAAACCACAGAACATCCACCAATGTACATCTGTGCATGATCATAATGTATACTTTACTTAGCATTCTTATGTCCCAGGTATCTTTGACTTAATTTATCTTATTTATTTAACTGCCATGAGATGGCCGTAGTCTACCGCGCGGCGTTAAACCCAAATAACTATTTATTAAAATTATTAATTTATGTTTGTTTGTAATGAAGGTTTTGTACATACACGGTAATAGGTGCCATACCACCCCACTTTCAACCCCAGCCCACATACAAAACCACAGAATACCCACAAAAGACATGCACAATTGTATACTGATGGGCATTAGTGGACTGTAAAATCTATATATAGAGACTTCAGGTTAAACAAGTGGCTTGTATTGACTGCCTGTATTTTAGCTGCCCACCTACAAATTTCACCACACTGCACATGCAGCCATCAGTTCTGTGAAAAGTACTGTTGGCCTCATGCACAGGGGCACCAAAACTTAGAGATAAGGCCACACCTGATAACAATAACAGTACTAATAATAATATGCATACTCAGCCACTAGTTCTGTAAACAGCACCTTTGTAAACAGTACCAGTGGCCAAATGCACACATACATCATGGATGTTGCTACCACTGATCACTTCAAACAATAGGCTGCCCAGTTCACATTTTGATACCGTGAACTAGCCTGCACATGCAGTCATCAGTTCTGTAAATAGTACTGGTGGCCACATGCACAGCGGCACCAAACTTAAAGGTGAGGCCAAAACTGCCACCTCAAACAAAACCAAACACTACCTACACACACATATCAATGATACAGTCAACCTCTGTGTGTGTTATGGGGAACACGCTTAAAGTATGGGACTGTAAATCTTACAGCGAAATGTCAAAACCAGCAAGAAGATAATGTAACAGCAACAAGTACATGTATTTTGTAAACCATTCAAAACATGACAACTCATCGAGTCTAATGGTGTTATGAGTGGGTGATGGAAACACTGAAAGAAATAGTACGTGTACATTATAAAGTATGTGCCTCCTCCCCCCCCCCCCCCACCTCCCATAACTAGCTGTTTATCATAAAACATAGATATCTCATTGATTTGATCACTTGACTGATTTATTAAATCATCTCAGTGTCACCTTTCTCCGTTTTCTTTCTCGTTTTAATCCCAATATGTCAGTGCTAATGTCAGTTGCTAAGAATCCTTGCAGCGAACTGCAAATGTCTTTATGCAGACAAACTGCAAATAACACAGCAGCAAAAATAAGTTCCTCTTTTGTGCAGTAGGCTGCTGCTAGCAAGATAGGGCTCAATTTTAAACAAAGCATTGCATGAACTTCCAAGCGTGTTCACATTGTGCTGTGTATTTTTTTTTTCAGTGTGAAGTGTACTGTACCATCAGTGATCACTGAGACTGCATAATTGGCACTGGCAGTGATCGCACATCACAACATAGCTTGTCAGTGCAACTGATTAAAATAAATGTTACTGCTGCATAAAATAATTAATCAAGTTCCGAAACTTTGCTCAGCCATGACAGTTAAAACCAAGTGGTGTGGAACTCTTTTTCTTTTACAGAATGCAGCATAGGTTTTGAAGATAGCGTTTGTGTTGTGGGTTGCGTTTTGTTTTGGTGCTGTGTTGTCGAAATGAAACGGGCAAAGCGATGGTAAAGTGAATGGAAATAAACGTGACAAACCTTTATCAAGCCGTAAAAATCCACACAGCAACTTTACACGTTTGCTTTTTTTTTAAACAAACAAGCTTATGTAGAACAAATCAAAAAGAACCCGTCAGCACACCAAAATTCACGTCCGCGGAGGTCTTGGCATCACGTGATGTTTTGATCATGTGATTTGGGATACCTTATTGTTGAATAACGATATTAATTTTGAGTTCAAGCCAAGCGTTTTCGTAATTGTTTCTTCTCTTAATATATCTAAGTGTGAAAATTTTACTTTAAAAAATAAAATCCTTTTAAGTGACATATAGTGCATACTACCACTGAATACAGGAACAATGAGACCCGTGTAAACTACTGATCCCCTGTAAACATGGCCGCTACGGTACTGGTTTCGTCTGCAGCCATACTGGAAACAAAATGTGCTACAGAAAAATGTCTCCATCCTCCGGCGGTTTAAAATGAGTGCGCACTGCTTTTATTCATACTAGACTTCATTTTGATATACCCAAACCTTTGTTACTCTCTAGAAAATCACTATCTCGTAAACGGCTGATCGTCTATGAAGGGCAGCTGCTAGACTAAGAGATACCTGATGGTAAGACCTATCTATACATACTAATATGGGTGACTCCTCAAAAAGGTCGAGGGTCACAAGAGCTCAGAAAATAGGTCCAAAATAGCCTTATTTTGACAAGAAATGTTTTTTTCTCAATTACTATTCACAACTTCAATCCCAAACTTGGCACAGAGATACCTGATGGTAAGACCTATCTATGCATTCTAATTTGGATGACCCCTTGAAAAAGGTCAAGGGTGACAAGAGGTCTGCAGATGTGTGTAAAATGCCAATTTTTGGCTCACATGCGAAGCAAAAGTGAGTATGTTTTGGGCCAGTGATCGTCCGTGGTAAACTTTAACATTGGCATTTTCTTGGAGACTATTCAAGCCACAGTCTTCAAACTTGGCCCAAGGATACTTTGTGGCAAGACCTTTTTAAACATACTAATTTGAGTGATCTCTCACAAAGGTCAGAGGCTCAGGAAATAGGGTCAAAAATAGCTAATTATGACATGTTTAATTTTTTTCTGAAAATACTTCACAACTTCAAACCCAAACTTTGTACAAAGATACCTGATGGTAAGACCTTTCTATGCATACTAATTTGGTTGATCCCTTGGAAAGGTCAAGGGTCACAAGAGTGCAGGAAGTAGGTCCAAAATAGCCATATTTTGACAAAAGATTTTTTTTTTCACAAATACTATTCACAACTTCAAACCCAAATTTGGTACAGAGATACCTGATGGTAAGACCTATCTATGCATACTAATTTGGATGACCCTTCAGAAAGGTCATGGGTCACAGGCTGGCAAATGTGTGTAAAATGCCAATTTTTGAGAAAATTGTAGGTATTATCAACATTTTCGCAAATTTTTAATTCAAATTTGGCACAAAGGTAGCTGATGATAAGACCTTCCTGTGCATACTAATTTAGTCGACTCATTGCAAAGGTCAATGTTCACAGGGGGTTGACAGATGTGTGAAAAATGCTTACATTTTGAGCAAACATGGATGTTGCTGGTGCGGAAGCAGCCCTTTACTTATTGTCGGAAAGGTCACACATATGTATATTGGTCATCCACGTGAGCCATAATGGCTTTGCCTTTATTGTTGATAGAATTGTAGTTATTATCAACATTTTTGCAAACTTTTTAATCAAATTTGGAACAAAGGTAGCTGATGATAAGACCTTCCTATGTATACTAATTTAGTCGACTCATTGCAAAGGTCAAGCGTCACGGTCAAAGGTCAAGATGTGTGAAAACTGATAAAATTTTGAGAAAACATGGATTTTGTTGGTGCAGAAGCCATCCCTTTACTTATTGCCACACTTGTGGATCGGTCATACATGTGAACCATAAGGGCTTTGCCTGATTTTAAGCAGTGTTTTGAAGATGTTGACATCACTTTTTAAAATCATGACAAACAAATTATTGTCTACCTGCATGCACCAGTCAGAGTAACCAAATGCAATTTGAGGTTTTTAAATGCACAGTCTTTTAACAATGCCTTTTTTGCTGGGGCCCACTCGGCACTAGCCTCCACGTGGGCGTGGGTGGGTAGTCTCCTGAGTCTCTGACTGAGTGGGCTAGAGAAGGGGCGCCATCTTTGTCCAGGATAGGACTTGACGTCAGCAGATATGTTGTTCAGTCTTATTCACTGGTCTGGTTTTTAAGGAGCTGTGCTAACCCAGTTCTTACCATGCTGGATTGGTCCTTAAAATTACTCATTAGTTTTTGGTCCTTTGGATCTTGAGTGTTTGCCGTGCTTGGAGACTCGTGTCGAGGGAGAAGAGGATCCTGGTGGCTGAAACGCTCCATTTTGGCCTTGACTTCTACTTAAACGGGAGGCTAGGAGCACCGGCCTAGTCAATCGGCGTTGAGCCCTATCCCACTGTTGACATGCAGGTTGATATACAGAGCACCATGCTATAGCCCTTGCAGCTGATTAGGTGCTTTACATCAGTATTCCCCTGCATTCAGCCGTGTGATAGAAGACGGTGGCTCAGACAGTTCAATCGGGCTTAACCCCCTGAGTATATCTTTCGGGCAGTCTCCATCGTGCGTCAGCTGGAGACCCGCGATGCACTTTCCCTTGTTGGGCTCGGTGGTGGGCGGGGACCCCGGAGGATGAATATCTATCATACTGTAATATGGAAACCACAAAAAAACAAAACTAGCACCAAAGCGACACATAGCCGCCGACATTCTCCATGATAGCAACTCCAACTGTGATGAAGCAACGCCTCAGGCGTTGGCCGTCTGGTCTCACTTCCTCACTGTCCATGGCACAGTGAAAGAGAAGCCTGTTACCAAGCTGCATCCTTTCCTGGTGGGGGAGACCCTCAGGAGCCATGTTGCCAGGCCTGATGGTCAGCGCCTCAGGTCTGGTGACTTGCTGGTAGAGTGCCACACCCGGGCACACTCCAGCGGGCTACTGAGGCTCTCTTCCATCAGAGACACTCCGGTGGAGGTCACACCCCACAAAACCATGAATTCTTCTATAAGCATGATTAAAGATCAAGCATTGGCAGAACCTTCGGAAGATGAACTTATACGGAACCTTAAGTCGCAGGGGGTGACTCACGTCAGGCGCTTCACTTTTAAGCGAGGTGGTAGGGAGATCTGTCTCCCCACCATTATCCTGACGTTTGGCACCTCCACCCCTCCTGCTACCATCTGGGGAGGTTATTACTCCTTGAAAGTCAAGAAGTACGTCCCTCTCCTCCTCCGGTGCTTTAAGTGCCAAAAGTACGGCCATGGGCAGAAAACGTGCCGTCAGGCAGAGGCTTCATGCACCTGTTGTACTAAGCCCGGACACGTGTGAATTGCTATATGGCTTCAGATAAGAAATGCCCTTGTTGGATATCCGAGTGCAAGATTCAGCAGGTGCGTGTGGAGAAGGGGCTGTCCTTTGCAGATGCAAAAAAACCACGTTGAAGGCCCTGGTGCAGCTGAGGCTGCCTCAAACTGTAGCACCTCTGTCTTTACTTTCAGTGCTGCGGTGGCAGGCAAACACCCCACCAAAGATTTCTCATGTCAAACCCCAACTTTTTGGTTGGGGGTGGAGCCTCGGCGCCTCTCGCCCTTGGAGAGTAACCCTCCTCCAGTGGTGATGAGGAGCCAGGGAACGCAGAAGGCGGACACTACCGGTCCAGTAGCACCGCCTTCTGTTGCCCCTAAGCCTCAGCCCCCACCCAAGCCTGTCAGTTTTGCTACTCCAAAGCCTTCTAAGACCGCTAACTCTAGCGGCAGGAATGCTGCCCTTAATCGGAAGTCTAAAAAAGCTGCGGGACCGCTGTGCGCACGGGCCAAGAAGGGGGACACTGATATCTCAAAACAAATATGCTGCATTGGAGGAGCAGATGGAGGGAGTGGAAGTTGTTGTAGCTGGTGCTGCGGCAGCTCCACTTCCTCATCTCTGAAGAACCAGAGGCCCGGGAGCTGGCCCCCCTCTGTTTCTTCGACTCCTTCCAAAGCAAAGGAAAATAATAATAATAATAATAATTACGGTATTTATAATGCGCTTATCTTATAATAATTATAACTCTAAGCGCGCACTCACAACTCGCGCACACATGCGCACGCTTTAGACAATGACTCACGTACCACAAATAGTGAAATACATTACGACATTCAGCTTGGGGTGGGGAGGGTGGTGATATAGTGCTAAAACTGTTGAAAGAGGTGAGTTTTGAGGGCGGACTGGAAGGAGGAGAGAGAGTGTTTCTGACGGAGAGAGAGTGGGAGGGTGTTCCAGGTGGATGGACCGTAGATGGAGAAGGAGCGGGGGCCGAAAGTGTTGAGTTTGGTGCGAGGAATGTGGAGGCGGAGAGGGTCGGAGGCAGAGCGGAGGGAGCGGGAAGGTGTGTAGGGGTGAAGTAAGTTGGAGAGATAGGCAGGAGCGCAGTTGTTCAGGGATTTGTAACAGAGAGATAGAATTTTGTATTGGATGCGTTGGGGGATGGGCAGCCAGTGAAGGAGTTTGAGCAGAGCAGTGATGTGGTCGGATTTTTTCTTTCTGAGGACGAGGCGGGCAGCGTTGTTCTGGACGCGTTGGAGAGTGAAAGTGGTGGAGTGAGGGAGGCCGGAAAGGAGAGAGTGAAGAAAAGGGGGGAAGGAACTCTTCACCCCCACATAAGACAATCATGTACTCTCTACTTCAGTGGAATTGTTGTGGTTTTCATGATAATTTTGAGGAATTATGTCTTTTAGTCAAGTCCTATAACCCCTCAGTAATATCTCTTCAGTAGACTTACTTGAAGACTTCTGACCCTGTGTCTTTTAATGGTTTTAACGCTATCCATAAAGGCTCTGATTCAGAGAGACGCTCGGGTGGAGTGACTCTTCTCATTAGTAGCCAAATTTTATGTAGCCCCATTAGCATCGACACCTGTCTTGAGGCTGTTGCAGCTCGGGTTACCTTAAAGAAGACCATAACCATATGCAGTGTTTACCTGCCACCATCCCTGCGGGTCTGTAGTACTGATATTTTTAACTTAGTAGATCAGCTGCCCCCTCCTTTTATTCTCATGGGAGATTTTAACGGTCACGCTCACCTGTGGGGTAGTGACCACTATGATGGCAGAGGTCAGATGATAGAAGATGTTTTTTTCTCAACTTCTGTGTCTTTAACGATAGCTCACCTACCTACTCTAACCCAGGTTCAGGATCTAGTTCTGTTCTAGACCTCACTGTGTGTGATCCTTCTCTCATGCTGGACTTTGACTGGAAGGTTCATGACGACCTGTGTGGTAGTGACCACTTCCCAGTAGTCCTGTCATCGGTCAGCTGTGTGGAGGATCCACCAGTGGGGCACTGGAATCTCAAGAAAGCTAACTGGCCTCTGTTCGCCTCCCTCTGTCAGTCTTGTATTACAGAGGAGGTAGTCATGTCAGCTGATGAACCTGTTTCTTGTTTTACTTCTTTTTTGTTGGACATGGCAGGTGATACCAACCCTAAAACTTCCACATCAGTCCCTCAGAAGCCGAGAGTACCGTGGTTCAATGAAGAGTGCCGCAAGGCCCAAAAAACGCGCAAATCTGCTCAGCTATGTGCTTTTCGTAATCTATCGCAAGTGAATATTTTAACCTTTAAAAGACAGAGGGCGAAAGCCCGTTACATTTTTAAACGTGAACTCCGTGCTTCCTGGAGACGCTTCGTCTCATCTTTATCATCTAGGACTCCATCCCAGAAAGTCTGGAAGGCTGTTTGAAGAATTAAGGGCAGGGGTGGCTCGGCTTCTGTGGGCCATCTTAGAGATGGTGCCAGTTTGGTCACAGATAAAAAGGCTGTGGCCAGTTTACTTGCCTCCACCATTGCCCATAATTCTTCGACAGAGCATTATTCACCCCTCTTCCAGAGAGAGGAGAAGCGAGAGTCTTGTATTTTTTATTTTAAATCGGATAACTCGGAAGGCTATAATGCCCCTTTTACATTTTCAGAATTGCAGCAAGCCCTGCAGAAATGTAATGACTCTGCTGCTGGACTAGATACCATCCACTATCAGCTTCTAATGCATCTGCCTGATGAGTCACTCCTTGTACTTCTCAAGGCCTTTAACCATATCTGGATAACCGATCATTTTTCCGCCATCTTGTCGCCAGGCTGTGGTTGTGCCAATCCCCAAGCCAGGTAAGGATCCTTCCGACCCGGGCAACTACCGGCCAATCGCTTTGACATCGTGTTTATGTAAAACTATGGAAAGCCTGGTCAACGCCCGCCTGGTGTGGAATCTTGAGTCACAGGGTATCATCACAGACCTCCAGTGCGGTTTCCGGCGCTTCCGTAGTACAACTGACCATCTAGTCTACTTTGAGTCGTTTATCTGAGATGCTTTTGTCAACAAGCAGCATGTCTAAGCAATTTTCTTTGATCTTGAGAAGGCATTTGACACTACCTGGAAATATGAATTTTTCTCTAAAATGTATTTTTTGGAGAAATACTTACCGATGACATTACTGTTAGGAATGGTGTCCTAGCTAGCATAATTTTAGCCAAAATTGTTGTGTACCTACATACATGGTAGGGGAGGCAACAAGGGGCGCTATAGCGTAGCCTGTAACCCGAGTAGCCTCCCTTCCATCCCCATCCGGTCACGCTCCCACCGGATTCCTGCCAGTCTGTTTGCTTAGCTGACCAGCGGCAAGCGGGGCAGGTGGGAGGGTCATCTGAGTAATGTCACTGGTGAGCATTTTTTCGAAAAAATACATTTTAGAGAAAAATTCATTTATTTCCACAAAATACATTACCGATGACATTACTGTTGGGAAGAATAGCGAAGAGGAGGTGGGTGCCGCTAATAACGCCCCCAGGCCCTAAATATGCCTAAGAGACCCACCCTCCCTGGAGCAACCTCGAAATAATTTTAGCCAAGATTACCTACGGCACCTGCAGTACCGGGAGGGATTGTTGCACCGCTGCGATGTCTCCCACCAGCGACAGGTTCTCGTGCTGCCTGGAGAGGTCCCTCAGGTAGAATCAGGCGAAGGTTGACTCTGCTCGCCAGCCCACGGCCGCCACAATGTCTTTGACAGCGCAGTTGCGGTTGAATGCGAGGCTTGCAGCCATGGCTCTGACCTCGTGCGCCCTGATGTTCATTCATTTGGCTGCATCAGGGGCGAGGTCCTGGTAGGCGGAGCGTATCACCCATCAGAGCCAGGAGGATATCGTCTGGGCTGAGATGTCATTTCTACCTGGGAACAGGAGGAGGAATAGGCAGCTTGGTCCGGCGCAGGTATACACATAAGGCTTTCACCGGGTCCTGCTGTCTGGTCTCTCGGGTAGAGCCTGAATCCCTCAAGGGTCAAATGGTGACCATCTGTGGGGCGGCCAATGGGGACCGGGTCTTGGCTAGGAAAGCCGGGTCGGGCAGCAGTTGTACGGAGCTCTCCGTCCGGAACTGCAAGCATCAGGGGCGGTCTGATAGAGCGTGCAGCTCACTGACCCTGGAAGCAGTGGCGAGGGCCAGCAGGAAGCAGGTCTTCCGTGTCACGTTGGCTAACCGCGCCAACTGGAGTGGTTTGAAGCGGTCCGAATTGAGCCACGTAAGCACCCAGGGAAATTCCCATCGAGGCACCAGCGAGCGAAGGGCCGGACGTTGCAGACTGAAGTGGACCATCAGATTGGCGAGGTCTTTGCGGCCACCAGGGTTCGGTCGGCCCCAATGCAGGTACGTGTCAGCGACCATGGCCAGGTAGCCCCAAATGGTGATTGGCGCCAAAAGCTGGTCGGTGAAGAGCCATAGGAAGAACTCTGCCAGCTGGGGAACCATCAGATCCATGGAGGAGAGGTGGTTGTCATCACACCAGTCGCACAGGACTCTCCACTTTCCCTCGTAAATTCGTCTGGTTGAGGGTCTGTGGGCTGTAGCAATAGCTTCCACTGCTGCACTTGAGAAGCCTCTAGCGGCGAGGGCTTGCCGCACAACCTCCAGGAGTGGAGGAGGAGTCGCTCGGGGCATGGATGGTACAGTGCCTGGGGTGGGGAGCCGCAGAGGAGGACCGGTGGCGAGGTGCAGGAGGTCAGCGGTCCATGACTTGGTCCAGCAGAACGGGGCCACCGGAAACAGGACCATGTTGCAACCTCTGAGCTTGAGCAGGACCTTGGGGATGAGCACCATCGGCGGGTAGGCGTACACGATGAGGCCGTCTCATGGGATGGAGAGAGTGTCGACTGCCCAGGCGAGCGGGTATGGAATTGGGGAGACGAAGAGAGGAAGCTGGCGATTCCACCTCGTCGCGAAGAGGTCGATCATGGGAGCCTCCCATTTTGCGCCGATCATCTGGAAGATGTCAGGGCGTAGCACCCACTCGGTGTGGAGAAGCTGGCCGCGTCGCGAGAGGGAGTCAGCTAGAACATTCAGATGTCCCGGGATGTGTCTCGCGCGAAGAGCAATGCCTCGGTCTTCGCACCATCGGAGCACCTGGCTCTGTGGAGTTGTCAGAGGACTAGAAGCTCCTGGTGTCGCAGCCGAGACTCCCACGCCATGGGGCTTGCCAAACCGCTCTCAGCTCTAACCAGTTGATGTGTCGGGTCACGAGGTTTAGGGGCCATATGCCAGAGGCTGTGAACATCGGTAGCAGGTGTGCACCCCAGCCGGAGAGGCTTGCGTCGACGCAAAGGGACAGCTGGGGAGGAGGCGAGTAGCCAGCCAGGATCTCCCCAGCGAAGAAGGTGAGGACGGAACATTGGCAGCACCGGAACCTGAAAGCCGAGGTTGTCCTTCGAAGGTCGCCAGTGGAGAAGCAGGTGCAGCTGAAGCGGACGGGAGTAGAGACAACCTAGGGAAAGTAGATCCGCTGCCGCACTCATCAGGCCCAGGAGCTGAAGCTACACACTGGCGGGGATAGCCTCCTCTTGAGACACCTGCCGCGCTAGGTTCGCCAACTTCTGAATACGCTTCTCCGGTAGCCGGACTTCGTTGAGGTCGGTGCAAAACTCCATCCCTAGGTGGACAAAGCAGTGAGACGTCGTGAGGTTGGACTTGCCTGCGTTGACCAGGAAGCCGAGTCTGTCGAGCAGTTCTAGGGGCGCATCTCGGTCCTTCTCCAAGGAGGTCTCTGACTGGTTCCGCAAGAGAAGATCGTCCAGGTAGTTCGACGTGGGGCTGGAAGACGTCCGCCTGGCCCTGGCTACTATGGCGTCCATGATGCGGGTAAAAACCCAAGGGCTGAGGTTGAGGCCGAAAGGAAGCGCGCAGAACTGGTAGACCACGCCGCCGAAGGCGAAGCGGAGGTAGCGTCTGGCCGTGGGGTGCATGTAGATACGCATCCGAAGGTCTAAGCTGACGGCAAAGTCCATAGGTTGCACCGCGGCACAAAGGGCTCGGGCGGTCTCCATGTGGAAGGATGGGGCGACGATGAACTTGTTCAGCTCGTATAGGTGGATGACGGGGCGCCACTTGCCACCCGGCTTGGGAACCATGAAGAGGCGGCTGTAGAAGGCTGGGGAGTCATGCCACGTCACCACCTCCGTGGCAACCTTCTGAAGCAAGGCGGCGATCTCGCTGCGCAGGGCGTCAGCTCTCAGCTGGTCTGGCGGCACCAAAGTCCACAGGGGCAAGCGGTGCAGAGGGGGCGGCGACCGAAAGGAGATCTGTAGTCCCTCAGAGATGGTTGAAAGAATCCACAGTTCATCCGGTAGCAGCAACCACCACACGTCGCTGCGGAGCACAAGCCTCTCGCCAACAGGAGACCCAGACGCGGTCGGCAGGGGTGGAGGAGGGAGGCAGTCAGTGGGCCCTGCCTCGCCCGGGACGGCGGGCAGGCCTAGGACAAACTGGGGTGGGGGCGGGGAGCGTGTGAGAGCGACCAAAGGCCGGGGCTCGGGGGGGGGGGCAGACGGCCATGTCTGGTGAAGGGGCGAGTGGAGGGTCTGACGGACCGCAGGACCCACGGCCTTGTGGGCTGGCTGGAACGGCACGGCTGGGCCACAGGTCCTTGTTAGCGTCCTTCACTGCCTGCCAAGTCGGGCTGAACAGGAGCTGTCCGCCGAGTGGTGCCCGCCTTAACTGACTCTTCAATTCGGTCGAAAGAACGCAGCCGCTTAGTAAGGCAACACGGCGCATCAGGTCACAGTTAGCAGCTGCGGCCATGACGTTGATGGAGGTGTGGTATGCCGCACCGCTAACGCGAGAATATCGCCCAACAGTGGTGAGATGCCTCGCGCTGGGACCATATGGCGTTGAGGCGCGTCCCCTGGGTGGTGGATAGGGGTCCCTCGTGAGAGGGGTGCACTGAATGAAATAAGGTGCCGTGAACCAACATGGTCTAAGGGAAGGTGACCCTGACAGAAAACCCCTGGTCCTCCTAGTAAGGGGGTTGGGCGTGGGGGTAGCTTCCCCACCCTGCAAGAAAGGAAATAGCTACAAAAACGCCGACGAAAAGACTAACAGTAATTCCTTTCCTGGAGGAGGAAGGTTCTTCTACCAGAAGACATGACGTCCTGTGGTGAAAGCCGGAAGTCTTCTGAAGCCACAGGACCGAGCCGCCTCTCTCTATCCAGGGATACAACCATGGGCACATGGAACGTCAAGACCATGTACCAGAGCGGCAAGGCCGCCCAGATAGCAGTGGAAATGCAAAAGTACAACCTTTCCCTGCTAGGTATCAGTGAAGCCAGATGGACGCAGTCCGGCCAGAAAAGGCTGTTAAGTGGGGAGATGATTCTGTATTCAGGTCATGAAGAGGAGAATGCCCCCCATACAGAAGGCGTAGCATTCATGCTGTCACCAGTGGCACAGAGAGCGCTGATGGGCTGGGAACCTCTTGGGCCAAGAATCATCACAGCAGCCTTTAGAACCAAGAAAAAGCTCAAGCTGAACGTCATCCAGTGTTATGCGCCCACTAATGACAGGGACGAGGAAGAAAAACAAGAGTTCTACGACCGACTCCAGAGTGCCTTGGACAAATGTGCGGAGCGAGACATCACCATCGTCATGGGCGATTTTAATGCCAAAATAGGGGAGGACAACACCGGATACGAAGAGGTGATGGGGAGACAGGGACTAGGCTCGGAGATGAGTGAGAACGGGGAGAGGTTTGTAGACTTTTGTGCTCTAAACAGACTTGTCATTGGAGGCAGCATCTTCCCACACAGAAGAATACACAAAGCACCTGACCATACAACAGAGAACCAAATAGACCATATCTGCATTAGCAAGAAATTTAGAAGATCCCTTCAAGATGTTCGAGTGAGGAGGGGAGCAGATGTCGCCTCCGACCACCATCTGCTTACCTTACCTCAAGCTAAAGAAAAGCCGCACAGAGACAACAAGAAGACAGCGCTATAATGTAGGCCTCCTGAGAGAAACTGGAGTTAGAGAAGAGTTCAAACTGGTGCTGTCCAACCGGTTTCAAGCGCTACAGGAGCTAGTAAATGAAGAGGAGGCGGTCACCACAGAGCAGCAGTGGAAGGCAGTTAGAGAGGCGCTGAACTCAACCTGCAAAGACACTGTAGGGTTCAGGAAACACCATCACAAGGACTGGCTGTCGGCACAGACCTTGAAGAAGATAAAAGTGAGGAAGCAGAAGAAAGCAGTTGTCAACAACAGTCGCACGAGAGCAGCCAAAGTAAGGGCACAGGGGGAATACTCAGAAGCCAACCGCGAGGTGAAGAGGAGTATCAGGGCAGACAAGAGGGCCTACACAGACAGCCTGGCAGCAGAGGCAGAAAAGGCAGCAGGCAGCAGCAATATGAAACAGCTCTACGACATTACCAGAAGATTGTCAGGCAAGTATGGCCATACAGAAAGACCAGTAAAAGACAAAGAAGGCAAGCCTATTGCAGACAGAGCAGACCAACTCGACAGATGGGCCGAGTATTTTGAAGAGTTACTCAACAGACCTAGCCCACCCGACCCCCCAGACATCCAGCCGGCAGAGACCGACCTACCCATCAGCTGTGACAGACCCAGCCGGGAAGAGATCAGAAGAGCAGTGGCATTTTTGAAGAATGGCAAAGCAGCAGGCCCAGATGGCATCCCAGCGGAGTCTCTGAAAGCAGACCTAGAGACAACAGTGGAGATGCTGTACCCACTGTTTGGAAAGATCTGGGAAGAGGAGGTGATGCCGGCTGACTGGAAGGAGAGGTACCTAATCAAGCTTCCCAAGAAAGGCGACCTCAGCAAGTGTTCCAACTACAGAGGAATCACCTTGCTGTCAGTACCAGGAAAGGTCTTCAACAGGATCATCCTGGAGAGAATGAAGAGCTCCGCTGACCCCCAGCTGAGAGACCAGCAAGCAGGATTCAGGAAGAACCGATCATGTACAGACCAGATCGCCACTCTCCGCATCATCGTGGAACAGTCTCTGGAGTGGAGCTCCCCGCTGTACGGCAACTTTGTGGATTATGAGAAAACATTTGACAGTGTGGACCGAGAGACTCTGTGGAAACTCCTATGACACTACGGTGTACCCACAAAGCTCGTCCGCCTGATCAAGAGCAGCTACGATGGCATGACATGTTGCGTGATCCACGAAGGGCAGTTCACCAGGGAGCTCCAGGTCAGAACTGGTGTCAAGCAGGGGTGTCTGCTGTCTCCGTTCCTCTTCCTACTGGCCATAGACTGGGTCATGAAGATGACCACAGAGCACAGACGAAGTGGAATACAGTGGACACTGTGGACACAGCTTGACGACCTCGATTTTGCAGACAACTTGGCATTACTGTCCCACACTCATCAACAAATGCAGGACAAGACCACGAGGCTTGCTGACATCTCGTCCCAAGTGGGCCTCACCATTCACAAACAGAAAACAAAGACAATGAGGCTGAACGCAACCAGGGAGGAACCAGTCTTGCTTGCTGGCACCCCGTTGGAGGAGGTGGAGTCCTTCACCTATCTCGGGAGCATCATAGACAAAAAAGGCGGCACTGATGCAGATGTCAGAGCACGAATCGGTAAAGCCAGAGCAGCCTTTCTCCAGTTGAAAAAAGTGTGGAGTTCCAGAGAGCTGTCACAACACACCAAAGTCCGGATTTTCAACTCCAATGTAAAAGCAGTTCTCCTATATGGAGCAGAGACTTGGAGGTTGACAAAAACCACACTCAACAGAGTACAGACCTTCATGAACAGTTGCCTTAGAAGAATTTTGAAAATCCACTGGCCAGAGAAGATCAGCAACGTCAGACTCTGGGAGAGAACAGAGCAGATAACAGCAGAGAATGAAATTGGGCGAAGAAGATGGGGATGGATCGGTCACAGTCTGAGAAAGTCAGCTTCCAGTATCACTAGGCAGGCATTGTCATGGAACCCCCAGGGAAAGAGGAAAAGAGGTAGGCCGAGAAACTCCTGGCGTCGAGACCTCCAAGCAGACATCAAGAGACTGGGAACCACCTGGAGTAGAATCGAAGGAGAAGCACAGGACAGGAGTTGCTGGAGGTCTCTCGTCGACGGCCTATACCCGGGCAGGGGTGACAGGCGTAAGTAAAGTAAGTAAGTGGTGAGATGGATGGGTGCCAGGCCTCCTTGATGCGTCGCACAATGGCTTGTGCCACCAAGTCCAGGAAACCCACCGAGGCCAGGGAATTGCAAACCAGGGTGGCAGTCAGTTCCACGCCGGGGGCGAGATTACACAGGCGAGGGTTACCTGAAAAAGACAGAGCCGGGGAATCCACCTTTGGGAGTGGGCAGGTGAAGGTCTGCGAGTGGCCCGCGTACCAGCGCTGACGGAAGGAGATGTCCCAAGTCCGCCGGCCATTTGGCGTCGGAGAAGAAACCTGAATCGCCCAAGGAGCCCTGCAGCAGATGGGCGGAGAAGGCATCGCGCAGGTACCGGAACCCAGGAGGCCGGGGAAGAGACTTGAACCGCTTGGTCCGCTGCTCAACATCTACGAAGGCCGATGCATTCCTTTTGAAGGGGGGGGGGGGGAGGTGGGCAGTCCTCCGTGGGGAGACACGAGGCGATGAGACGTGCCGCCTCCTCCAGGGCCCGGCGAGTCTCCATCCTATGGCTCAGGTTAGCCGGCTGCGATCCCGCATCATCTCGAGAACGTCTGGGCGATGCGGTGCTATCATCGCTGAGAAGCGCTGACACCGAGTCCTCTGAGGCCAAGCTGATGGCGTCATCCTCCAAACGCGTGGGGGGGGGGGGGGGCCGCGGAGAGGCAACTCTGCTGTACGTTGGTGAGTGGAAGTGTCACTAAAAGCGTCCCGTCTAGTGGTCGTTGCATTGGGAGGTGGCCTTCTCCCTTGAGAGCGGTGTCGCGATGAGTGAAGCGAGGAGGGGTCCCGCGAGTGCCTCCGCGAAGAGGACGTACTGCGAAGTGAAGACCGGCGGTCATGCGGCGAGCGGCTGCGACGGGGGGAACATGGTAGCCTGGAGCGGGAGTGATGTCAAGGCCGGTGTCTAGTCAGTGAAGCCGAACGTCTAGGCCGGCGAGACGAGGAGCGATGCGAGGCACGAGCAGTCGGTCCCGGCTTCGAAGCGCCATGGTAGAACGAAGATCAGGGGCTGCATCCTTGCTGGCGGCAGGCTTAGGGCGACGGCTGGCATCCGAGTCGTGGGAAGTCATGTGCAGGCGCGGCGGCCTGTCCCGTGAGCGCGAACGGGGTCGAGGTATGGAAGTCCGCTCGGTCCTTCTATCACCTAGTGGCCTGTCCGTACTGATGGGTAGACGGGGCGTGCGATCCCGTCATGCGCTCGGCTCGTCCCTCTTATTTCTATCTGACGAGCGGGCGCCCTTTAGTTCAGCCGTCTTGTCCGGTTGAGGGCACCTGTCACTGACCTGAGAGCGGGGCGCCGAACATTCGTGTTGGACTTGAGCTGAGGATTTGGAGGACCGTATTCCAGAAGCCGGGCCTGAACAGGCCGTGAGGCGGGTCGTGCAAGCACGTGGCTGGCCAAACTCATCCTGGATACTGTAAGTACCAAGAGAGCTGGCGTGCCCAACAGCCAAAGTCCTAGGACCGGTAGGGGCTGGTCCATCCCGAGTAGCCCGAGACTCCACAACCAGGGGAATGTAACTTGACCCATCTGTGGAGGTAGTAGAGACGGGCGCAGGTGCTCGCTCACGGGCTGGTGTTGGTCATTCACGGCGGTAGAAACCCCACAGCTGGGACCACTGCTCTTCCAGCCAGGGGGCGCAGACCACGCACGGGTGAGTGGAGGCACAGCCGGAACAGGGTAGGCACATGGCATGCTCGTCACTCGGCCACTGAAAGTCACCACAGCGCGTGCAGGTGCGGACTTGAAAACTGCAATACATAGTCAACATTGATAGGCGAGCGAGCGTGACCCCCGAGGCCCCGCAAACTAGTATACGCACATGACAACGAGATACGAAACTCAGCCAAGTGCACGGCGTGTGCCAACGCCCGGCGCTCCTTTCCCTTTCCCCTGAGCGCGGGTCGTGGGCAGTAACCGAGGTTTTACCTTGTCATAACGGAGAGTGTAGCGAACCCACGAAGGTCAAAGAGACCAATCAAGACGCAGAGGCGCCTCCCAGTCACCACCGGTCGAAGCCTCACCAAGTCCGCCGTAAGCTCGACAAAGTCCAAGGTAATCCCACATGAAAGCACAGCAGGTAATCCGAGAGGTAAGCTTCCAAGCTAGCACGGTAGCTAGCACAGTTCCTAGAAGATGAGAAGTAAATCCAAGTCACACGACGACCGGTCACCATACACAGCCGAAGAGAGACGTAAAGGTACACAGCCATCCACATGCTAGCTAAGAAACAGACTGGCAGGAATCCGGTGGGTGCGTCAACATATGGGGATGGAAGGGAGGCTACTCGGGTTACGGGCTACGCTATAGCGCCCCTTGTTGCCTCCCCTACCATGTATGTAGGTACACAACAATTTTGGCTAAAATCATGCTAGCTAGGACACCATTCCTAACAGTAATGTATTTTGAGGAAAAAATGGTATAATGTCTGATTTGTTGGACATGGGTTTAAAAGGGCACCTACCCGTTTTTATTCACAATTATTTGTCTAACCGGTCGTTTCATGTCCGTGTAGGCTCCACCCTCTCCTACTTCTTTGAACAGGAGATGGGTGTCCCGCAGGGCAGCATTCTGTCTCCAGTTTATTTAGAATTAATATTAATAACATTGTAAAGGCCATCAAGGATGATTCTGAATGCTCTTTGTTTGTGAACGACTTTGCTTTGTGCGCACGAGGTCGAGGACTTGCGTCCCTTGAGAGGCACTTGCAACTGTGCATTGATTGCATCCAGAAGTGGGTGTCTCTCAAAGGATTCAAATTCTCACCCTCCAAGAAAGTCTGTGTGCATTTTACTAACCAGACGAAATTTTTCCCAGAACCTAGCCTGAGCATTGCTGGAGTGCCAATTAAGGTGACCGAGGAGGCAAAGTTTCTGGGGGTGATCTTTGACAAAAGACTTACCATCCGCAACCATATTAATTACCTCAGAACCTCTTGTAGAAGTCTCTTGACGTTCTTCGTGTCGTTGGTGCGGACCGTACTGTCTTACTTCAACTGTACCAGGCCCTTGTTCGGTCCAAACTGGATTACGGCTCTGTAAGTCTATGCTACAGCGTCTGAACACAATTCACCATCAAGGTTTGCGGATATGTCTTGGGGCCTTCAGGGCGTCTCCAGTTCCTAGTCTGTATGCCGAGGCAGGGGAGCCTTCTCTCAAGCTCCGCCACATCCGCCTCATGCTCAGCTACGTTCTGAAACTGAAGACCCATCCAGACAATCCTGCCTATGATTGTGTTTTTAAACCATCGTTTGCAGAGATTTACAATACCCATCCGGGAGCTGTTTTCGTCCACTTTCTTTCCGTGTCCGACCTCATCTGCAGGCAGCCGGATTGGACCTGGACAGAGTTTCGGAATCCCTGCAACACATCACTCCACCCTGGCTCTTACCAGTTCCTGACATCTTGCTGGACTTGACTGCTCACAAGAAAGACTCTACTCCACCAGCCATATACCAACAGAGCCTCAATGAACTCCTTTCAATTTTTCCTGGCTATTGTCATATCTATACAGATGGGTCAAAGTCTGAGGATGGGAGAGTGACTGTGGCCGCAGTGTCCTCTCGCCATTCTAGACGCCCATTTAAGCACCGCCTCTCAGACCACTCGTCTGTATTTGTGCAGATCTGCAGGCGGTTCTGCTGGCACAAGCATGCTTATCAATCTAGAGAAAGGAACTTCCTGATTCTGTCTGACTCTCTTTCTGCCCTGCAGGCCCTTCAGGGCACGGGAAATGACCACCCACTGCTGGTGCAGATCAGAGGGCTCTATGCAGACTTGATGAAGGAATATTATGACATCATTTTTATTTGGGTCCCAGGGCATGTGGGCATCGAAGGCAACAGGATCGCAGATTCTGCTGCCAATGATGCCCGCAACGACCCTGTCCCTGACACACAGACTGTTTATAGTGATTTTAGACTTGTGGGTAGTGCGTACATAGCCCGTGAATGGCAGTCCGATTGGGACAAAGAGGAAGCTAACAAGCTGCATGAAGCCTTTCCTAAGTTGTCTGACGGTCTACCTTATCGCTGCGGCAGCCGCCGTGAGGAGACTTTCCTTGCTCGGCTCCGCATCAGGCACACGTATGTTACTTACTCTTATTTACTAAAACAGGAGGAGCGTCCATGGTGTTATGCCTGCGATGATCAGTACTCTGTTCAACACCTTTTGCTGTCTTGTGCTGATCTAGTCGACACAAGGTATAAACATTTCACAGCAGACTCCTTGAAGGTTTTGTTCCGGGATGTGCCCCCGGACAAGATCTAAAGTTTTCTGAGAGAGTGCCATATTTTTAATAAGATTTGATCATTTATAGACTATGATGTTTGACCTTATTGAGAGTCTGTCAACGTTTTCTTTAAAGACCTGTGCGACATTTTAGCCTGACATATTTTAAAGTTATATTTACATCATGTCTTAAGACTTTTCTTTTAGTCTGGCTGACCAGATTTTTACCCATCGCGCTGTGAGATGGCCTTAGTTGCCTGCTCGGCGTTAAACCCAAATAACTAACTAGTGTCCTCTCACCATCATAGATGCCCATTTAAGCTCCGCCTCCCCGACCATTCATCTGTATTTAGTGCAGAACTGCAGGCAGTCCTACTGGCACTCAGGCATGCCTATCGGTCTAGGGAAAGTAACTTCCTGATTCTGTCTGACTCTTTCTGCCCTGCAGGCCCTGTAGGGTGTAGGAACAGACCACCCCCTGCTGGTGCAGATTAGAGCTCTACGCAGACTTGATGAAGAAATATTATGACATCATTTTTATTTGGGTCCCAGGGCATGTGGGCATCGAAGGCAACAGGATCGCAGATTCTGCTGCCAACGATGCAATGACCCTGTCCCTGACACACAGACTGTTCATAGTGATTTTAAACCTGTGATTAGTGCGTACATAACCCGCGAGTGGCAGTCCAAGTGGGACAAAGAGGAAGCGAACAAGCTTCATGAAGCTCTTCCTACGGTGTCCGACAGTCTACCTTACCGCTGCAGCAGCTGCCGTGAGGAGACTGTCCTTACTCGGCTCCACATCGGTCACTCGTATGTTACGCACTCTTACTTACTAAAACAGGATGAGCGTCCATGGTATTATGCCTGTGATGAGCAGTTTTCTGTTTAGACACTTCTTGCTGTCTTGTGCCGATCTAATTGACACAAAATATAAGCACTTCACAGCAGACTCCTTGAAGGTTTTGTTTCGGGATGTTCCCCCAGACAAAATCTTCAGTTTCCTGAGAAAATGCAATATCTTTAACGAGATCTTAGCATTCATAGACTATGTCAATTTCATTATTTTGATCTTTTTGAGAGTCTGTAGACGTTTCTTTTAAAGACTCGTGTGACATTTTAGCATGACATATTTTTAAGATATATTTACATCTTGTCTTAAGGCCTTTCTTTTAGTCTGGCTGGCCAGATTTTTACCCATCCTGCCTGCTCGGCGTTAAACCCCAATAACTAACTAACTCTTCTGCTGGGAAGATAGCTTTATTGTCCCGCTAAACGGAACAGTGATATTAGGGCAGTCCATGGTGCAGTGGTAAAAGTGCCTGCCACTGATGCTAAAGGAACGAGGTTCAATACTGGGTTCCTGCGTCAGACTTTTTTCCTCTAGTAATTGTCAACGTTAATTCGGGCGGACCGTCGGAGGTTCTTTCTCTGGGTACTCCAGCTCTTCCTCCCCCTCCACTTTGGTACCGGTTTCAGGCCATTTTATAAATATCAAATACAAGTAATCAAAATTTCTGAAACCTCAGTATGAGCTGTCCCTTCGCACCATGTGAATGTACTGTGTTAAACTGTTTGTCTTTTACTGTGTTTGTCTTCAGAGTGAATGTGTGTCACCTGAGCATGCGTGTTGGGTTCAGTTCACAGCGCTTTGAGCCGATTCGCAAAATTGGGTAAAGCGCCTATATAATAACTAATATTATTATTATTATATTGTTAAAAGATGTTCTTTAAAGCTTTGGACCTTTTTATTTTATTGGTCCTTTTTTTTACAGTCAACTCCATCACGCAAGAGAGAGCTTCACTGTGGCCAGCCTGGGTCTGTTGGCTAATTACCGCAAACGACAACAGCTGGTCGCATTGCTCAAGTCTCTTCGCACAATAAAAACGTTGGTCAGTATTTAGCATTAAATTTTGTTCAGTACATGTAACACATTGTGGCCACACAGGGCAATCACTTCCGGTGCATGTAGTAACTTTTCCACAAAAAATAGTTCAAAATATTTCCTCCCTTTTTGCAATTGTTTTAGGGTGTCAAACTTCAATTTTTTGCCTTTTGGGATGTTTTGAGCAGCAAAAGGCGTGACAGGTGGTGTGAAAAAGAGCAAAATCTGAGTAATTTTAGTCAACTTCGTGTGTTCATGGTAGCCTTATATGGGGCATGTGCACAGTTGTATGCTGGCTTGCAGACGACAGTTTTGTCATTAGTGTTGCGAAAAATGCTAACAGATAATTTGTTTAAGAATTGCTGGAAATGTTTCTCCTGTGATATGCTCCACATGGATTTTTTGTTTAGGCAGAAAGGTTCTTCGTTCATAGCTTTGTGTTGCAAGAGGCTAATATAGAAGAGTTTGTGAAAAGCGGTGTAACCTAATTGCCCTGTTGACCCTGTATGAAACATCACATTGTTTATGCCTGTGCACCATTTTGTTTTGTGTGCTGGTCTGTGATTTTGGACCTTACAACTTAAGGCTGTAAGGTCAAAATCATAGTCTCTTGAAGACTTGATCTGTTGTGTTAGCTTTCCCAAATAAGTAACCTTCTCTACAACTATTCACTGAGGAATACATTTATGCTTTCCAAGGTGTACATATTTCTACTTCTTCTTTTCTGTCTCATGTGTTCTTGGCCAGTGGTCGCCCATCCACCCTCATCTGCGGCAAACTTTAACATTGGCATGTTCTCAGAGACTATTAAAGCCAAAGTCTTTAAACTTGGCCAAAAGATACTTTGTGGCAAGACCTTTCTAAACATACCAATTAGAGTGACCTCTCCCAAAGGTCAAGAGTCACAATCAATCAGAAAATAGGTAAAAATTAGCCATATGTTGACAAAAGATGTTTCCCCCCCCCCCCCAAAAAAAAATAATACTATTCACAACTTCAAACCCAAACTTGGGACAGAGATACCTGATGGTAAGACCTTCTTATGCATGCTAATTTGGATGACCCCTTGGAAAGGTCAAGGGTCACAAGAGATCAGGAAATAGGTCACAAATAGACATTTTGGGGCGAAAAAAAAAAAGTATTTTGCGGTTACAAAAGCCAACCCTTTCCTTATGTTCTAACCTTTGAACACTTGCTTTTTTCAGGGACCTGTTGGAATGGTCAAGGTCACAAAAGACATTAATTATGTGGATCAGTCATGCATGAGCCTTAGGGGCTTTGCCATTGTTGTTTTTCTTTACCAAAATACTGTGGTCAGGTTAAAATGAGCACTTGAAACTTTAGTACCTGATGCTGTATAAACATGTGTATTCATAATTCTCTCATACGTACATCTCAATTGTGAAAACTTTCTGTATTGCAGCAAAGAACTGATTTGCGACTAAGAGAGCTACTTGAGGTTTGTATGTCATTGTTTGTGAGCTCACGATCAGGCTGTTACATTTATTAATCCTGAGGTGTTTTTGTTGTTCCTATTAAAAAATAGGAACAACTTTGAAATGGGGTTCATCAGAGCGCATTCCGGATCATGCACATGACATTTTGGGTGTGCAGGCCTGAAATTCTTTAAAAGAAGAAACAAGATGAAAATGACGTCATGCTTGGCTATGCAAACCTTGCTGGAGAACGTACTTTTGGCGCCAAAGCCATGTGTGTGTGTGTATGTGACCGCAACTAGAGCCCGTGTTTGAGGATGGACAAGCTTGAAATGTTATGATATTGTCCTTAAAAGAATAATCTTGAGAAAATGGCGGTTGATCCACACTGGAGTAGGTATTTTTCTTATTTTTACTAGATATTTTGCATATTGCTAGATTAAAGGAAAACATTGAATGAGTTCGTTAACCAGCATTATGCCTCTTCAACTTTTTTAGTGATGATTAAATATTTTTGGAAAAAATAGTTTCACATTTTTGGATTAATTTTGAAAAATTGGATTAATCTTAAATAATTGAGTCTTTTCTACAGAAAAAAAAACACAATCTTCTCATTAATAATCACATGATTTTTTCAAAAACGGTATTTACATGAGCCTACAGTTTATCTCGTCTGTCGGGTACTTACTTTCTTACTTACGCCTGTCGCCCCTCCTCGGGTATAGGCCATCGACGAGAGACCTCCAGCGACTCCTGTCCTGTGCTTCTCCTTTCATTTTACTCCAGGTGGTTCCCAGTCTCTTGATGTCTGCTTGGAGGTCTCGACGCCAGGTGTTTCTCGGCCTGCCTCTTTTCCTCTTCCCCTGGGGGTTCCATGACAATGCCTGCCTAGTGATACTGGAAGCTGGCTTTCTCAGACTGTAACCAATCCATCCCCATCTTCTTCACCCAATTTGATTCTCTGCTGTTATCTGCTCTGTTCTCTCCCAGAGTCTGACGTTGCTGATCTTCTCTGGCCAGTGGATTTCAAAATTCTTCTAAGGCAACTGTTTATGAAGATCTGTACTCTGTTGACTGTGGTTTTTGTCAATCTCCAAGTCTCTGCTCCATATAGGAGAGCTGCTTTTACGTTGGAGTTGAAAATCCGGACTTTGGTGTGTTGTGACAGCTCTCTGGAACTCCACACGTTTTTCAATTGGAGAAAGGTTGCTCTGGCTTTACCGATTCGTGCTCTGACATCTGCATCCATGCCGCCTTTTTTGTCTATGATGCTTCCGAGATAGGTGAAGGACTCCACCTCCTCCAACGGGGTGCCAGCAAGCAAGACTGGTTCTTCCCTGGTTGCGTTCAGCCTCATTGTCTTTGTTTTCTGTTTGTGGATGGTGAGGCCCACTTTGGACGAGATGTCAGCAAGCCTCGTGGTCTTGTCCTGCATTTGTTGATGAGTGTGGGACAGTAAAGCCAAGTCGTCTGCAAAATCGAGGTCGTCAAGCTGTGTCCACAGTGTCCACTGTATTCCACTTCGTCTGTGCTCTGTGGTCATCTTCATGACCCAGTCTATGGCCAGTAGGAAGAGGAACGGAGACAGCAAACACCCCTGCCTGACACCGGTTCTGACCTGGAGCTCCCTGGTGAACTGCCCTTCGTGGATCACGCGACATGTCATGCCATCATAGCTGCTTTTGATCAGGCGGACAAGCTTTGTGGGTACACCATAGTGTCGTAGGAGTTTCCACAAAGTCTCTCGGTCCACGCTGTCAAATGCTTTCTCGTAATCCACAAAGTTGACGTACAGCGGGAAGCTCCACTCCAGAGACTGTTCCACGATGACACGGAGAGTGGTGATCTGGTCTGTACATGATCGGTTTTTCCTGAATCCTGCTTGCTGGTCTCTCAGCTGGGGGTCAGCGGAGCTCTTCATTTTCTCCATGATGATCCTGTTGAAGACCTTTCCTGGTACTGACAGCAAGGTGATTCCTCTGTAGTTGGAACACGTGCTGAGGTCGCCTTTTTTGGGAAGCTTGATTAGTTACCCCTCCTTCCAGTCAGCCGGCATCACCTCCTCTTCCCAGATCTTTCCAAACAGTGGGTACAGCAGCTCTACTGTTGTCTCTAGGTCTGCTTTCAGAGCCTCCGTTGGGATGCCATCTTGCCCTGCTGCTTTGCCGTTCTTCAAAAATGCCACTGCTCTTCTGATCTCTTCCCGGCTGGGTCTGTCACAGCTGATGGGTAGGTCGGTCTCTGCTGGCTGGATGTCTGGTGGGTCAGGTGGGGTGGGTCTGTTCAGTAACTCTTCAAAATACTCGGCCCATCTGTCGAGTTGGTCTGCTCTGTCTGCAATAGGCTTGCCTTCTTTGTCTTTTACTGGTCTTTCTGTATGGCCATACTTGCCCGACAATCTTCTGTTAATGTCGTAGAGCTGTTTCATGTTGCCGCTGCCTGCTGCCTTTTCTGCCTCTGCTGCCAGGCTGTCTGTGTAGGCCCTCTTGTCTGCCCTAATACTCCTCTTCACCTTGCGGTTGGCTTCCGAGTATTCCTCCTGTGCCCTTGCTTTGGCTGCTCTCGTGTGACTCTTGTTGACAACTGCTTTCTTCTGCTTCCTCACTTCTATCTTCTTCAAGGTCTGTGCCAACAGCCAGTCCTTGTGATAGTGTTTCCTAAATTCTACAGTGTCTTTGCAGGTTGAGTTCAGCGCCTCTCTAACTGCCTTCCACTGCTGCTCTGTGGTGACCGCCTCCTCTTCATTTACTAGCTCCTGTAGCACTTGAAACTGGTTTGACAGCACCAGTTTGAACTCTTCTCTCACTCCAGTCTCTCTCTACATTATAGCGTTGTCTTCTTGTCTCTGTGCGGCTTTTCTTTAACTTGAGCTTTATTCTTAAGGTAAGCAGACGGTGGTCTGAGGCGACATCTGCTCCCCTCCTCACTCGAACATCTTGAAGGGATCTTCTAAATTTCTTGTTAATGCAGATATGGTCTATTTGGTTCTCCGTAGTATGGTCAGGTGAGACCCAAGTTTCTTTGGGTGGGAAGATGCCTCCAATGACAAGTCTGTTTAGAGCACAAAAGTCTACAAACCTCTCCCCGTTCTCACTCATCTCCCCTAGTCCCTGCCTCCCCATCACCTCTTCATATCCGGTGTTGTCCTCCCCTATTTTGGCATTAAAATCGCCCATGACGATGGTGATGTCTCGCTCCGCACATTTGTCCACAGCACTCTGGAGTCTGTCGTAGAACTCTTGTTTCTCTTCCTCGTCACTGTCATTAGTGGGCGCATAAAACTGGATGACGTTCAGCTTGATCTTTTTCTTGGTTCTAAAGGCTGCTGTGATAATTCTTGGCCTAAGAGGTTCCCAGCCCATCAGCGCTCTCTGTGCCACTGGTGACAGCATGAATGCTACTCCTTCTGTATGGGGGGCATTCTCCTCTTCATGACCTGAACACAGAATCATCTCCCCACTTAACAGCCTTTTCTGGCCAGACTGCGTCCATCTGGCTTCACTGATACCTAGCAGGGAAAGGTTGTACTTTTGCATTTCCGCTGCTATCTGGGCGGCCTTGCCGCTCTGGTACATGGTATTGACATTCCATGTGCCCATGGTTGTGTCCCTGGATAGAGAGAGGCAGCTCAGTCCTGTGGCTTCCGAAGACTTCCAGCTTTCACCACAGGACGTCATAAATCTTCTGGTAGAAGAACCTTCCTCCTCCAGGAAAGGAATTGCTGTTTGTCTTTTCGTCAGCGTTTTTGTAGCTATTTCCTTATTTGCAGGGTGGAGCTACCCCCACGCCCAACCCCCTTACTAGGAGGACCATTTTTTTTTTGTCAGGGCCACCTTCCCTTAGCGCTCTCTGTGCCACTGTACGTCAACTTTGTGGATTATGAGAAAGCATTTGACAGCGTGGACCGAGAGACTCTGTGGAAACTCCTACGACACTACGGTGTACCCACAAAGCTCGTCCACCTGATCAAGAGCAGCTATGATGGCATGACATGTCGCGTGATCCACGAAGGGCAGTTCACCAGGGAGCTCCAGGTCAGAACTGGTGTCAGGCAGGGGTGTCTGCTGTCTCCGTTCCTCTTCCTACTGGCCATAGACTGGGTCATGAAGATGACCACAGAGCACAGACGAAGTGGGATACAGTGGACACTGTGGACACAGCTTGACGACCTCGATTTTGCAAACGACTTGGCATTACTGTCTCACACTCGTCAACAAATGCAGGACAAGACCACGAGGCTTGCTGACATCTCGTCCCAAGTGGGCCTCACCATTCACAAACAGAAAACAAAGACAATGAGGCTGAACACAACCAGGGAAGAACCAATCTTGCTTGCTGGCACCCCGTTGGAGGAGGTGGAGTCCTTCACCTATCTCGGGAGCATCATAGACAAAAAAGGCGGCACTGATGCAGATGTCAGAGCACGAATCGGTAAAGCCAGAGCAGCCTTTCTCCAGTTGAAAAAAGTGTGGAGTTCCAGAGAGCTGTCACAACACACCAAAGTCCGGATTTTCAACTCCAATGTAAAAGCAGTTCTCCTATATGGAGCAGAGACTTGGAGATTGACAAAAACCACAGTCAACAGAGTACAGACCTTCATGAACAGTTGCCTTAGAAGAATTTTGAAAATCCACTGGCCAGAGAAGATCAGCAACGTCAGACTCTGGGACAGAACAGAGCAGATAACAGCAGAGAATGAAATTGGGCGAAGAAGATGGGGATGGATCGGTCACAGCCTGAGAAAGCCAGCTTCCAGTATCACTAGGCAGGCATTGTCATGGAACCCCCAGGGAAAGAGGAAAAGAGGTAGGCCGAGAAACTCCTGGCGTCGAGACCTCCAAGCAGACATCAAGAGACTGGGAACCACCTGGAGTAGAATCGAAGGAGAAGCACAGGACAGGAGTTGCTGGAGGTCTCTCGTCGACGGCCTATACCCGGGTAGGGGTGACAGGCGTAAGTAAGTAAGTAAGTACCTTCCCTTAGACCATGTTGGTTCACGGCACCTTATTTCATTCGGTGCACCCCTCTCGAGGGGGACCCACTATCCACCACCCAAGGGATGCGCCTCAACGCCATATGGTCCCAGCGCGAGGACTGTTGGGTACGATTAGGTCAAATTGTGACCTGTAAGCCCTAGGTGTGAAAATCAGCTTATTCTTCGCACCACTTTTCGGAGTTATTTTTAAAACAGCTAACCTAACTTTGATTTTTCTTTTACAAGAAAACAACTATCTTCTCATTAATACCTGCATGATTTTTCATAAACTGTTTGCATAAGCCTGCTGTTTGTCCCGGCTGTCAGGTAGTATTAGGTCAATTTGTGACATGTAAGCCCTAGGTGTGAAAAATCAGCTGCAAAGTTTGATCCTATAATATGTAAAATATTAGTACCGTTAGTACATCAAATCGTCACTGTGAACAAGGCATCATGGGACTAAGGCTGCCATGACGTGAAGCTTGAAGTGACGTCATTTTGCTGTTCGTGCTATTATTCTTCTTCAGAATAGCTATCGCTACGTTGGACCACAGGCACAGAGCTTATGAATGGCAAGAAGCACCGTGTGTCCGTCTTTATTTCTGTGTGTGTGGATCAGAGGGTGGGTAAGGATAGAAGGAGATGGATCAGAAGGATGAGCTTGAAAATAGAAACAACTTTGGGCTGGGGTCCCATCTTGCAGGGTATGTAGACAGGACTACGGTGTGGAAGGCGGGACTACGTTCCCAAAAACCCACTAGGCTGCAATTTATGCTTGTATCTTACAAAATATAAGTCGATGCTGTTCATTTCAAACATCTGCTAGCTGCAAATAGATTGGCACATCTGCAGCTCTTTGCAGAATTTCGAAAGCTGGCGGGCAATTGTCATAATTTGAAGAAATTGGTGACCTTTTGGTGTGCAAGATTTGATAACTTGTCAGATTCGTTAGGACAGATTCTGCTGCAAAACAGCATCCACACTACACTAAATGCACTTGTCAACATTCTTGCGGGTTGTACAAGTGGTATTTTGTGTTTAAATTAGAGAATTTTAGTCTCTTTCAAGCTGAAATGGGTGCCTGATGTTGGGACTATGATGTGCAGTCGCGGTTGCGCTGAGATGGCCTATGGTGTGAAGAATGTGGGACTACACTGTGCAAAAATCGCTGCCCCTCAGCCAACGTTGAATTGTTACACTTATTCATTATGTAGCTGTCTGATTTTAATATACAGTAAAATATTGTCAATAAACTAGTTGAAATTCCATTAAAAGGTCAAATAAAGATACTGATCAACACGAACATTTGTGGGAACAACGAACACAACACGCGTTACATCCAAGTTATGTCAGCTGCATGCAATGACATATGTTACTTGCGCATTGAGTTATATTATAAATATGAGAAATGCGCCATATAAATACTATGTATTATTATTATTATTATTATTATTATGGATGTTATGGATGTTCATTGACTAACCCCTACAGTAAGTTGTAACTAACTCCTATTTAGGTCCCCCTGGAACTATATGACTTTCAAATTTGCACGAAATTTGAGATGACAGAAAGTCAGTCTGAAAACCACTTTATTCAAAATTTGTTGGAAACATTTTTAGAGAGGTCACTAAAATTGGTACATTTAGAAAGGTCTGTGTCTTGAATGGAAAATACCATCGTTAAAGTTTACGACAGACAGATGACCACTGGCCCATTTCATAGACTTACTTTTGCTATCGCACATGAGCCAAGAAGTGCATGGTGGACCACTTCAATCCGGGCAGAATATCCCCCCCCCCCTCCCTCCCCCTCCCAAAAAAAAAAGAAAAGAAGAAATACGGTTGGATTTACAAATCTTGCTTTCTTTTAGCAGTAAGTAACTATGATAAATATGACTAACAGCTGATATTAGTCATATTACCAAAGACATGAAGAGCTGTGGGTATGCTCATTCTGTGTTTTCTAATGGTCATGTTGCAAGCTTCACCTAAAGAAGATGTATATTAAGCTGAACCCCTTGCAAGCTGTGAAACGACAAGATATTCTGTATCTTTATTGTGATGTATTGAACCAGATATAAATTGCAAACGACTGACAAGATGACTGTCAGTCGTGTTATGAGACTTTCAGTTGTGTTACGAAACTGTCGGTCATGTTACAGACAAATCTTACCTTTTTATTCAGAAGTAAATACGATATATTCCCACCATAGTTTGAGGCTTTGAATCGTCTTACATCAGTTCACCTTTAAACAAGATGGGATGAACCATAACCCACAAAGTCCCTTCTATATGAGAGCTGTCCTCCCTGTCACGGGTCTCTACCTTTGACCTGATCCTGATGTTGAAATATCTCATATTGAACAAGATGAGGATTTCGTCCGAAAGTTTATGGTATTGTTTAGACCTCACATGTGTTTTTCTTTTTGGAACATTCATAATTGTTCATATTTTAAAGCTTATCCTTCTGATCCATTTCCCTCCTCTCTATACCATCTTCTGATCAACACACACGCCGGCAGACACAAACAAAGATGGACAAACGGCCCTTCCCGTCATTAGTATGCTCTGTGGACTGGAGTAGCAACAGGAATTCTGAAGAAAAATAGCACGAGCAGCAAAATGACCTCAATATAAGCTTGACGTCATGGCATCGCTAGTCTCACGACACCGTGTACACAGTGACGAAATTGATGTTTCACATCACTCATCCAAAAGGCATGCAGTCTCTTCCAGGGTTGACCGTTCATTCCACACAGCCTCTTGCTGAGCTGACTTTTATGGGAGTATATAGTGGATCCAAAACTTGCAAAAATTAATTAATTATTATTGAAAAAGTTTAAGAGGCACAAAGCTGACTAACGAACTCATCCAATGTCTTTCTTTAAACTAGCTATATCCAAAATTTCAAGTAAATACGACAAAAATTACAGACTCTAATCTGGGTAAACCGACTTATTATAAACGGTCTTTTATGTCCTCAATGTGACATCCAGTTACAACATGCTTGGAGGCCCTCTTAGCCACCTCTTAAATAAAGTATCTCGCCAAGTTTCAAGCTTGTGCGTACAGCAATGATTTGAGATTCTCGTGTCTTCATACATACGCATGCGCACACACACACACACACACAACACACAACACACACACACACTTTGACATCATGGACATGCTATTTAATTCACCCCACCGCGACCCATCCTAAAAAGTCCCTTCTATAAATAGAAGAGACTTAAACAGCTGGTCACATCTTTATGTTTTTATCGACTTTGTTGTTTTGCAAATTTTATATAATTTATTTTACAGAATACACATTATTTGCCTAAATATCCTATTTGCTTTACTTCAAATGTAAATTTTTGTTTTGGCATTTGGAAATGTCATACCTACTGGTTGCACTGCAAGTACTTCAAACAAGATATGTTTCCTGTTTGTTGTGTGCACAGTATAGTCCCAAATCTTTCACACCGTAGGCCATTTCTGAACAATGGAGATAATCTTTTGCACAGTGTAGTCCCAACATCAATAAGCTTTTTTCAGTTCGAAGGACACTAAAATTCTCTAGCCTAACCATGTGTTGTCATTTGTACAACCCACAAAAATGTTGACACGTGTATTTAGTGTAGTGTAGACGCAGTTAAGCAGCAGAATCTGGACTGACGAATCATACACGCGATCGATCAAATTTTGCACACTTGAATCTCGCCAATTTGATCAAATTATGACAGTTTGCGGCCACATTTTTTACCTCTGCAACTAGCTACAGGTGCACCAATCTATTTGCAGCTAGGGGATGCTAAACATGAACAATATTGACGCATAAATTGCAGCCTAGTGGGTCGTAAGGGACGTAGTCCTTATCTCCGCCACGTGCACAGGCATAGTCCTGTCTACATACCCTGATCTTGTTTTTGTTTTTGGCTCACGTGCGAAGCAAAAGTGAGTGTGTTCTGGGCCGTCCACAGTCTTTCGCCATCGTCCATGGTAAAATTTAATGTTGGCATTTTCTCTGAGACTATTCAAGCCAGTCTTCAAACTTGGCCCAAGGATACTTTGTGGCAATACCTTTCTAATGATACCAAGTTTAGTGACCTCTCTCAAAGGTCAAGGTCACAGGTGATCAGGAAATAATTTTTTGACAAAATTGATTTTTTTTCTCAATGCTATTAACAATTTCAATCCCAAACTTGGTACAAAGAATCCTGATGGTAAGACCTTCCAATGCAATACTAATTTGGATGAAACCTCAGAAAGGTCAAGGGTCACGAGAGCTCAGGAAATAGGTCCAAAGTAGCCATATTTTGACAAAAGATGTTTTTTTTCTCAAATACTATTCACATCTTCAAACCCAAACTTGGTAGGAGATACCTGATGGTAAGACCTTTCTATGCATACTTATTTGGATAACCCCTTGGAAAGGACATGGGTCACAAGAGATCAGGAAATAGGTTACAAATAGCCTTTTTCCTGACAAAAATATTTTTGTTTCAAATATTATTTACAACTTTCATCCAAAACCTGGTACAGAGATACCTGATGGTAAGACCTTCCTATGCATGCTAACTTGAATGACCTCTTGGGAAGGTCAAGGATCACATATGATGTGAAAAATGTATATTTTTGGGGTAGAATTGTCATTTTTAATCAGGATTTTTAATCAAATTTGGCAGAGAGGTAGCTGATGAAAACATGGATTTTGCAGGTACAAATGCTAACCCTTTCAATATTTTATGTTAGAACACTGGAACAGTTGCTTATTTCAGTGACCTTTTGGAAGGTTAAGGTCACAAAGGTCATTAAGGTCATTAATTATGTGGATCAGTCATGCACGTGAGCGTTGCGGGTATTGCCATTCTTGTTTTTTAAGTCTTCTATTTTTCCTAAAATCTGTGACCATCTCTCTTGTTTTGCCAACAAGTAATTCAAGATAGTTTCTATCGCACCACTCTACAAAGTCGTCGATCTCTTGTCGATAGTGTCTGTCGTCCTCATCTGTAATCTGTCCTGTCAGTGCTGTATCTTCAGCGTATTTGTCCATGACACAGTCGTCATGAGTGGCTCTACAGTCTGCTGTGTACTAAGAAAACAAAAAAGGCGACAGGACAGTCCCCTGTGGTGCACCGGTGTTGTACATCTGAGATTAGATCCAAACTAATTCTGACATACTGCAGGCGGTTAGTGAGATAGTCCAAAACCCAAAGAATGGTAGAGGCATTTATGTTCATGTGAACTAGTTTGTAAGCGAGTATGTGTGGCTGAATGGTGTTAAAAGCAGATGAAAAATCATAGAACATCAGTCGAATGGAGGATCCTGGTTTTTCTAAATGAGAGTAGATGTTGTTTACAACATGCAAAATGGCATCATCAGCACCTCTTTGCCTTTTGTAAGCAAACTGAAAGGGGACCATAAAATCAGAAACCTGTATTTGAAAATGTGAAAGAACAGACCTCTCAAAAACCTTCATGACACATGAGGTAAGAGCAACCAGTCTTAAATCATTCATCACAGATACAATTTGCCTTTTTGGCACGGGGATAATACAAGAGGTTTTCCACGAACAGGGGACGACACACTGGGTAAGTGACATGTAAAAAATATAGCAAAGAATTCTGTACTAATGCTAACCTCGCTGCTGAACATACTTTTGGCAGGAAGCGCCGTGTGTGTGTATGTATGTAGACATGATTATCTCCGGTGTTTGTGTATGTACAGGTCTGAAACTTTAGGAAATGCTTACTTCAAGGTGTATTTCGGGAAGCTTTCGAGATATTTAGATTGGATGTATCATTGAAGAGAAAAATTGCCGTTTATAGAAAGTCAGTTGACCCGCAGCTGAGTCCATAATTTGTTTTATATTCACTTGAAATTTTGGATATAGATAGCTTAAAGAAAGACATTAGATGAGTTCGTTAACTAGCTTCATACCTCTTCAACATTTTCGTAAAAAATAATCGCAGAAAAAAATGTCGAGACGAAGAATTCTCAACTTCAGACAGTGACAGTGACATTGTTGCTGAAGTGACGCAAAGCTCTCTCTCTCTCTCTCTCTCTCTCTCTCTGACAGTTTGATATGAGCAAATTAAAATCGAGTGTCTCATTGAAGGGTTAAAAGACCGTTTGTAGAAAGTTGGTTGTCCCAGAGTCCATAATTTTTGTTACTTGAAAGTTTGCATATAACTAGATTGTAGAAAGGCATTGGATGTGTTGAGTCAGCTTTGTTTCTTTTGAACTTTTTCAAAATTAATATCTATGCAGAGGAAAAAAAAGAAGTAAAAAACCTTGACTTCTGGAGAAAATCAAACAGTGATAGTGACGTAAAAGCAGCAACTCCATCGCCATGCAGACATCGATGCAATACTTTAGATATGACATATTTCCAATACATTGGCAAATCTGCTAGACTTTTTCAATAGGAGATATTTCAACATCAGAAACAGGTCAAAGACAACAGGTAGAGACCCTTGACAGAGAGGACAGTTCACATATAAAAGGGACTTTGTGGGTTATGGCTCTCATATAGAAGAGACTTTGTGGGTTATGGTTCATCCCATTTGTTTTGCTTTTATGGTCAGTTCAAGATAATAATAGTACAGTGCATTTTTCTTTACCTCATACCATATCCAATCAAAACGGCAAGCTGATCTCAACATGCACGCTTATGTTCATTGCACACAACATGCACTCTTATGTTCATTGCACACACAAGCGCCACACATGCACGCACAAACATAGCTGAAGCTATCACATTTGAGATTATAAGCTGTAATTATAGGCTTTGCTTCTTGCCATATTATAATTGGTTCATGAAGTAATTTTACCGGTAACATGTGAAAGAGTAAAGAACAAGTGAATATGATCCAACTAGGTCATTATGAGCCCCCACAACTGATTAACAAAGGTTAAAGAAACGATCAGTGACAATTTGCAGGGAAGGGATTTAAGTGCTGGGGTCGCACTATAGCAGGAGACAGACCATGATAACTAATCTGGCACTACCCTTCAATCATCTTCTGCAACTGGTACTTTGTCGTGACACATATGGGTGACACTTCCAAAAACATTTAATGTGAGAATGCGGCATGGGGTAGATGTTTAAGTTTGAAATGCCTTTGCACCCCACCACAGCCTAGATGGCCCCTTGCATTTTCAAAATTTGCTCATTTTTACTGCAGGAAGAAGATTACAGTGGGGCCATTCAGCTTTGTCTGGAATGTCAGAAGGCTGCCAGCACGTTCAGACACTACAAGTGTATCAGGTACAATATGTCTGTTTTTGTCAGCGAATTGCGACTAACGTGAGGACATGTTGAACATGATAGAAAAACAGTCAGATGTGGCAGTTTCCAAAACTTGCTTCGGAGTAAACATTGTTGTCATCCTCAAACAGAGGAAATCGGTTACCTTACTCTGGATGGCGTGCTATGCGCACTGAATGGAGCTTCAGTGCATTACTTTTTGTCCAGTAAATAAAACATCAATGAAATATATGCTAAAAGCTGATAAATCTGTCTATATATATATTTATATCTCCGTGAATTTATGGTGTCACGTATTTTAGCCTGTGACAAAACATCGTGTGCGTAACAACCAACATATTTTTAAGTCAAGGAAAACCACACTACAACAGGAAATTTGTGCTTTCTGCGATTCCCCTACGAAGACATTGTTGTTGGAATGCATGCATTTATCTCACCAAAATGGACTAATCTAAGATGATTTTCATGTGTATGTCCAATAGTATGTCCAGTGTGAAAACAAACTTTTTTTTTTTCTCTAAAACCTGACAGAAATATATTTGTATTTCTGTTATCTCATCTAAGGATAACTGAAGATGACGAAAAATTTGTATTTATTTATTTATTTATTTATTTTTTTTTTTTTTTTTTTTTTGGGGGGGGGGGAGGGGGGGGGGGGGGGCTGGGAGGGTAAAAAGTGGTAATCAAAGAATTTTTTGTTGTGATTTAAATTGACTAAGTATGTCCACATTAACGACCAACAGCGATAGTGAAAGAAAACATAATTTCAAAAGGAATAAAATATGTATCATGTTTATACCTCAGAGAACAGGTTATAACATTAACATCTTGTGAAACTTACTTACTTACTTACTTACGCCTGTCACCCCTACCCGGGTATAGGCCGTCGACGAGAGACCTCCAGCAGCTCCTGTCCTGTGCTTCTCCTTCAATTCTACTCCAGGTGGTTCCCAGTCTCTTGATGTCTGCTTGGAGGTCTCGACGCCAGGAGTTTCTCGGCCTACCTCTTTTCCTCTTTCCCTGGGGGTTCCATGACAATGCCTGCCTAGTGATGCTGGAAGCTGGCTTTCTCAGACTGTGACCGATCCATCCCCATCTTCTTCGCCCAATTTCATTCTCTGCTGTTATCTGCTCTGTTCTCTCCCAGAGTCTGACGTTGCTAATCTTCTCTGGCCAGTGGATTTTCAAAATTCTTCTAAGGCAACTGTTCATGAAGGTCTGTACTCTGTTGACTGTGGTTTTTGTCAACCTCCAAGTCTCTGCTCCATATAGGAGAACTGCTTTTACATTGGAGTTGAAAATCCGGACTTTGGTACCGGTATCAGGCCACTTTACAAAATTTCAAATACAAGCGATAAAAAAATCTCTGTAACTTCAGTAGCTGACTGGCCCTTCGTCTGTCTTGTACTGTGTTTGTCTTAAATGGCGTAAATCCGCGTCTGTTTTGTGAGTGTGTGTGTTGGGTTTCAGGCGCGGCGCTTTGAGTCGATTTCCCCAAAATTGAGAAAAAGCGCCTATATAATAACGGTATTATTATTATTATTATTATTACTTTGGTGTGTTGTGACAGCTCTCTGGAACTCCACACTTTTTTCAACTGGAGAAAGGCTGCTCTGGCTTTACCGATTCGTGCTCTGACATCTGCATCAGTGCCGCCTTTTTTGTCTATGATGCTCCCGAGATAGGTGAAGGACTCCACCTCCTCCAACGGGGTGCCAGCAAGCAAGACTGGTTCTTCCCTGGTTGCATTCAGCCTCATTGTCTTTGTTTTCTGTTTGTGAATGGTGAGGCCCACTTGGGACGAGATGTCAGCAAGCCTCGTGGTCTTGTCCTGCATTTGTTGATGAGTGTGGGACAGTAATGCCAAGTCGTCTGCAAAATCGAGGTCGTCAAGCTGTGTCCACAGTGTCCACTGTATTCCACTTCGTCTGTGCTCTGTGGTCATCTTCATGACCCAGTCTATGGCCAGTAGGAAGAGGAACGGCGACAGCAGACACCCCTGCCTGACACCAGTTCTGACCTGGAGCTCCCTGGTGAACTGCCCTTCGTGGATCACACGACATGTCATGCCATCGTAGCTGCTCTTGATCAGGCGGACGAGCTTTGCGGGTACACCGTAGTGTCATAGGAGTTTCCACAGAGTCTCTCGGTCCACACTGTCAAATGCTTTCTCATAATCCACAAAGTTGACGTACAGTGGGGAGCTCCACTCCAGAGACTGTTCCACGATGATGCGGAGAGTGGCGATCTGGTCTGTACATGATCGGTTCTTCCTGAATCCTGCTTGCTGGTCTCTCAGCTGGGGGTCAACGGAGCTCTTCATTCTCTCCAGGATGATCCTGTTGAAGACCTTTCCTGGTACTGACAGCAAGGTGATTCCTCTGTAGTTGGAACACTTGCTGAGGTCGCCTTTTTTGGGAAGCTTGATTAGGTACCCCTCCTTCCAGTCAGCCGGCATCACCTCCTCTTCCCAGATCTTTCCAAACAGTGGGTACAGCATCTCCACTGTTGTCTCTAGGTCTGCTTTCAGAGACTCCGCTGGGATGCCATCTGGGCCTGCTGCTTTGCCGTTCTTCAAAAATGCCACTGCTCTTCTGATCTCTTCCCGGCTGGGTCTGTCACAGCTGATGGGTAGGTCGGTCTCTGCCGGCTGGATGTCTGGGGGGTCGGGTGGGCTAGGTCTGTTCAGTAACTCTTCAAAATACTCGGCCCATCTGTCGAGTTGGTCTGCTCTGTCTGCAATAGGCTTGCCTTCTTTGTCTTTTACTGGTCTTTCTGTATGGCCATACTTGCCTGACAATCTTCTGGTAATGTCGTAGAGCTGTTTCATGTTGCCGCTGCCTGCTGCCTTTTCTGCCTCTGCTGCCAGGCTGTCTGTGTATGCCCTCTTGTCTGCCCTGATACTCCTCTTCACCTCGCGGTTGGCTTCTGAGTATTCCCCCTGTGCCCTTACTTTGGCTGCTCTCGTGCAACTGTTGTTGACAACTGCTTTCTTCTGCTTCCTCACTTCTATCTTCTTCAAGGTCTGTGCCGACAGCCAGTCCTTGTGATGGTGTTTCCTGAAACATCTTGTGAAAGAGAATAATAATTTAAAAAAAAAAAAATGACTTAATATGATCATATTAATTTTATCATCGCATCTCCACCATAACGACCAACATTTTCAGAAAGGGACAGATTTAAGTATATTCTCTGCTGGAAATCATCTATTTCTGCATTCACAAGTCTTTAATTTTGCATGCCCACATGTGAGATACTTCAAAACTAACTAGTGCCTAAAATAAGTCTATTTTTAAGACATCTAAGTTGGTTATTACTTTGAACATTTCTGTTGGTTGTTACTTTTAGCACAAACGACCTTTTGTCACAGGCTCATCTGATGTCAACAAAAAGATCATCTGCTAGCGTTGACAAATCGTACAGTAAATGTCATTGGAACAAATCAAAAGTGCACACCAAAAACGTCCGAAACGGGCCTATTTGCAGTCATCTGTCCATTTCCTTGCTAATCAGATCAATTTTTGTCCACAGTATCACAATTGAAACTCTAGAAACCCGCAAACTTAAACATCAGTTATCTGCAAACAGAAACAACCTCCAGTCATTTTTCACTACAAAGGCAGGACATCGGGCCTCAAGTACAGCAATTGATGACAATTTACTCTGAAACCAGCTTCTTTGTGGCCCCAAGAATGCGACGTGTCACGCTCAAATTCACCTGAAACGCTAGATACCGGTTGACTTTTCAAGCCACGAGTCAAAATACCTGTTTTTTCATTTGATTACCAGTCATTAAAGTGGGCAGTTTCACATTAATATATTATCTTTGTTGTTGCTGTTGTTATTGTTTAATATTTAGAGTATGTTTAAGCACTTGTGAATGGATAAATAAACAGCGGCACTGAGGGGCCATCTACACTTGCACACCTCCCCAGGTTGAACCCGAGTTTAACCTGGGTTGGTGCGTTTAATATTGGATCTAAACCGGATTCCATTTCACATCATCGTGCACGTTGCAAAGACATCTGACGTAATGTTACTGGCGGGAATTTAAGTACACAACATATTTCATACGCAAGTCCACTGTGCTCATCGACAGTCAAACATCAGTTGTTACCATGGTTTCTCATCCAAGTTTGGGCTAGAGACGTTCATTTAACTAAGTTTGAAGAACAGTTTTCTGCCAGCAGTCATGAGACTAACAGAGACCGAACACTTCTGATAATTAAATGTGGTTGCTGAACTGACAATGTAAGAACAATGTTAATGAACAATGTTGTCATAAAGGTCATGATCTGTATGAGTTTTTTTTTTCCCACAAACTTTTTTGCAACTTGAGTTAATGGAGGGGGGGGGGGGGGGGAGGGGCAACATTTTGTTTGGGATCGTCAACCTGACACTGACACAAAAGGCTTCCCGACGCTAGACCTCGTCTTCAATAGTCGAAAAATCAAGGCATCCTCTACCTTCTCGCCACGCGCTGAAATCTTGAACAAACCATTTAGGGCATAATGTCTTTTGTCCACCAAGAAGGTGATTTCAAAGACGGGGCACCAAATAGGGTCTGAACAAATTTTGACCCTAGCTGGATTCGAACCCGGGACCTTACAGACGAGAGTCGAACACTCTACCACCGAGCCACCCAACTCCCCGAAATCTTGAACAATGGTGGAAAAGGGTCGGGGGGGGGGGTCGCAACTCCCGAAACAAAAAGGGGCTGTTGTAGCATTTTTAAGAATGTTTGGCTGGAGGGAGGTCGGGGATGGGTGGGGTGAGGTGTCCAAAACGTATGGAACACCTCCCCCCCCCCCTCCCCCCTCCCCCCAGATACGCCACTGCTAAGAGCTTTGATCTCATGTTTAAAGATCTGGAGATCATCTCTTTTTGTGCCAAAAGGAGTAGTACATCATACTAATTGTATTTATTGAAAAAATATGTATACGACTGGTTACGACTCAATTGCAAGGTGTTTCCTGGAGGGGCGCCATGATGCATTTATAAGATGCTCTCCTCAGGTCACGTAAGCTGGTCGACCCCAGTTCCAAAGCAAGTGTAAACATACCAAACCGGATTGAACTCTACTTGGGTAAAACCCTGGTTGCAAGTGTAAATGGCCTCTGACTGAAAATTGCCGATCAGTCATATAAAGCGCTAGAACCCTAAAATTACAACAGTGGCTCATTTATATCGATATTTGTTTCTTAAAAAACATTACCGATGACATGACTTTGTGGAAGTGTCTACTACTTACTCAATTCTAGCCTAAGAACCCGTTGTGTTACCACACAACCCGGGAGGCACTCGGGGAACCCCCAGAGGGGCCGAGAGTTGTCTCCCATTCCTGCCCATCCGGTTCCGAGTCACGTGGTGACTAACCAGTCATGCTACTTAGGCTCACACCGTTCAGACGTGTTTGCTCTAGCCTACCGACTTTGTAACTTTCGACCGGTTCGCCGGTCTTCCGGACTCTTGGCTTCTTCTTGGCTTCTTCTTCATCGGTCCTACCTGTGCCCTGTGTGGGTCTGTGGTCCCCTCATCGTTAGTTGCTGCCCTCTCCTGCGTCTTGGGTTGTTGGGCTACACGGTGAGCTTTGCTGGGACTTTGCCCTTGGTTGTCCCGTGGGTGTAATGGACGTTTCTTCCCCCGGAAAGTGGCCTGTTGATGACCTGCACGCAATGCGGAGGTTTCCAGTACTTACTTACTTACTTACGCCTGTCACCCCTACCCGGGTATAGGCCGTCGACGAGAGACCTCCAGCAACTCCTGTCCTGTGCTTCTCCTTCGATTCTACTCCAGGTGGTTCCCAGTCTCTTGATGTCTGCTTGGAGGGGAGGTTTCCAGTGGCCGTCGGATAACCACAAGGTCCGTCTCCCCTGCGGCGGATGTGCCTCTGACCACGCTTGCGACACCTGCTCCACCTGGCCTGAGCTGCGCTGGTCGCAGTTATGGAGTTTCTACACACGCGAGCGACCGGCACCTGTGTGTGCTCTGAAACCAGTCGAGGCGCCATCCCCCGTGCCCTGCGCACTGACCGCACGAGACCGCACCGACCTTATGGAAAGGACGCCATACCGGACGCAGGAACCTAGCGCTCTGAGCGGGACTGCGCTCAACGCGAACGCTTCCAGGAGGGAGCGTGCCTGGGACAAGCCTTCTGACAGGCAGAGAACCCGCCTCACAGAGCCTGGTTCGGAGAGACGCGCCACGCGCCTTCCCATGTCCTCAGTTGGGCCCCACTCGTCTCCATTTAAGCCCGCTGACTCGCCGGCAGAGAGCCCGCCTCTTTGAGCCCGGCTCGGAGAGACACTGACACACCCGTCCCAGGACTTCAGGCTGTGCCGAGCCCTCACCGCACTCCGGAGCTACCAGACTCTCTCGCTCCCCTGTGAGCGAATGTAGGAAGGACCACGCTTCACGCCGTTCCAGGGAACCGGGCTCCCACCGTACTTCGGTGTCGGCGTTCTCGTCTAGGTCCTTTCCTCGCCCGGACTCCCGTTCGTCCCGTCCCTCCTCCCCTCACTCGGCCCGCCTTCCCCCTCCTTGGTTTCGTTGACACCGTGTGCGTAGTCGCAGTCGCCCTGGCCGTGGCGAGAGGGTCTTGCCACGACGTCGCACGCCTTGCTCGTCGCCCCGTCACGTTGCTTCCCCTGGACGCCGCCGTTTGGATCTCATCGCCCATAGCCCCAGGCGTCCGTGCCGGTCCCCCTCCCCCCACCTGCGGGATGACGAGACCCTGAGCCTCCTCGCCGAGAACTCCATTTCCGCACTTCTCGGAGGACTTAGCCGCTCGCCTTCGCCTCGCTCTACCTCTTCTGGTGCCTCGGTTTCCCGGCAGCTGACCTCGTCGTCAAGCAGAAGAAAGCAGCGGTCAACAACAGTCGCACGAGAGCAGCCAAAGTAAGGGCACAGGGGGAATACTCGGAAGCCAACCGCGAGGTGAAGAGGAGTATCAGGGCAGACAAGAGGGCCTACACAGACAGCCTGGCAGCAGAGGCAGAAAAGGCAGCAGGCAGCGGCAACATGAAACAGCTCTACGACATTACCAGAAGACTGTCGGGTAAGTATGGCCATACAGAAAGACCAGTAAAAGACAAAGAAGGCAAGCCTATTGCAGACAGAGCAGACCAACTCGACAGATGGGCCGAGTATTTTGAAGAGTTACTGAACAGACCTAGCCCACCCGACCCCCCCCGACATCCAGCCGGCAGAGACCGACCTACCCATCAGCTGTGACAGACCCAGCCGGGAAGAGATCAGAAAAGTAGTGGCATTTTTGAAGAATGGCAAAGCAGCAGGGCCAGATGGCATCCCAGCGGAGTCTCTGAAAGCAGACCTAGAGACAACAGTTGAGATGCTGTACCCACTGTTTGGAAAGATCTGGGAAGAGGAGGTGATGCCAGCTGACTGGAAGGAGGGGTACCTAATCAAGCTTCCCAAGAAAGGCGACCTCAGCAAGTGTTCCAACTACAGAGGAATCACCTTGCTGTCAGTACCAGGAAAGGTCTTCAACAGGATCATCCTAGAGAGAATGAAGAGCTCCGTTGACCCCCAGATGAGAGACCAGCAAGCAGGATTCAGGAAGAACCGATCATGTACAGACCAGATCGCCACTCTCCGCATCATCGTGGAACAGTCTCTGGAGTGGAGCTCCCCGCTGTACGTCAACTTTGTGGATTATGAGAAAGCATTTGACAGCGTGGACCGAGAGACTCTGTGGAAACTCCTATGACACTACGGTGTACCCACAAAGCTCGTCCGCCTGATCAAGAGCAGCTATGATGGCATGACATGTCGCGTGATCCACGAAGGGCAGTTCACCAGAGAGCTCCAGGTCAGAACTGGTGTCAGGCAGGGGTGTCTGCTGTCTCCGTTCCTCTTCCTACTGGCCATAGACTGGGTCATGAAGATGACCACAGAGCACAGACGAAGTGGAATACAGTGGACACTGTGGACACAGCTTGACGACCTCGATTTTGCAGACGACTTGGCATTACTGTCCCACACTCATCAACAAATGCAGAACAAGACCACGAGGCTTGCTGACATCTCGTCCCAAGTGGGCCTCACCATTCACAAACAGAAAACAAAGACAATGAGGCTGAACGCAACCAGGGAAGAACCAGTCTTGCTTGCTGGCACCTCGTTGGAGGAGGTGGAGTCCTTCACCTATCTCGGGAGCATCATAGACAAAAAAGGCGGCACTGATGCAGATGTCAGAGCACGAATCGGTAAAGCCAGAGCAGCCTTTCTCCAGTTGAAAAAAGTGTGGAGTTCCAGAGAGCTGTCACAACACACCAAAGTCCGGATTTTCAACTCCAATGTAAAAGCAGTTCTCCTATATGGAGCAGAGATATGGAGATTGACAAAAACCACAGTCAACAGAGTACAGACCTTCATGAACAGTTGCCTTAGAAGAATTTTGAAAATCCACTGGCCAGAGAAGATCAGCAACGTCAGACTCTGGGAGAGAACAGAGCAGATAACAGCAGAGAATGAAATTGGGCGAAGAAGATGGGGATGGATCGGTCACAGTCTGAGAAAGCCAGCTTCCAGTATCACTAGGCAGGCATTGTCATGGAACCCCCAGGGAAAGAGGAAAAGAGGTAGGCCGAGAAACTCCTGGCGTCGAGACCTCCAAGCAGACATCAAGAGACTGGGAATCACCTGGAGTAGAATCGAAGGAGAAGCACAGGACAGGAGTTGCTGGAGGTCTCTCGTCGACGGCCTATACCCGGGTAGGGGTGACAGGCGTAAGTAAGTAAGTAAGACCTCGTCGTCGCGGACAGACACCTTACTTGCCCTGGACGAAGTTGCTCGGCTCATCGCCGCCGCGCTCCCCGCTGTTGACTGCCCTCCATCGCCCCCGCTCAAGAGGAAGATCTCTGCCTTTGTGGACGCTGGTAGACAGGTGAAGAGGTTCAAGTCCCTGCCGCAGCCTCTCGGCTTTCATGACCTCCGTGACGCCTTCTCAGTGCACCTCCTGTCGGGTTCCCGGGACTCCGAATTCTTCACTGGTCGTAGGTGGCCGGCCGGACTCGACATTGCCTTTTGGCAGGACTGGTACTCGGGACATTCCCAGGTGTTCCACTGCCGCTTCCTGCGGTGGATCCTCTGGCCGTGTTGCAGGTTGGAGGTGCCGCTCTGCTGAAACGCGCCCTGCCCCGCGGTTTGGACCACACGGCCTCGCTCGTCCAAAACACCTTAGCCTGCGCCGGATTCTTGGAGCTGCTAACCCAAGCCTTCGTCCGTTGCATTGAGGACGCCTGGCATCCCTCCTTGACGCCCCTCCTCGGAGACCTACTTGCTCTTGCGGAAGCGGCCAACCGAGCAGCGTATCACTCGTCGGTCAACGCTATGGTGGCCGCCTCCAACTGCGACCTGCTACGTCGGGATGCTGTGTTGCGGGCCTGCCGCGAGATGCCCCCCGATCTGAGGACTCAGCTGCGCTCTGCTCCCCTGGGCGGCCCTCTGCTCTTCGGTGAGACCTGGCAGACCGTGAAAGACTTGAGCTCGGACCGGTGGCCTCGCAAGACAGCCCCACAGCGCTTTCAGACCGCCCACAAGGCCGTGGGTCGTGCCCTGCGGACCTCCAGACCCGTTGCGTCATCCGCCCCCGCGCCTTCGCGGGCCCCTCGTCACCGCCCCGCATTCGGATGCCCCGGTCCTGTTAGCGCCCCTGCCCCCACTTGGTCCCCCTTCTGCCCCCGTCGGCCGCGCCCGGATCTCCGGTCGGCGGGAGGCTCACACTGTGCAGCGAGGAGTGGTGCTCGCTGTTCCCAGACGACCCCTGGATTTTGGAGACCGTTACCGAGGGCCTTCGGATCGCGTTTCGCTCCCCGCCTCCGCTGCGTCGCTTTCTGTTGTGGACCGAGATTCCATCAGACGAGCTCAAGGCCTGCGCTCTTCGCGGAGAAGTCACCGCTCTCTTACAGAAGGTCGCCACAGAGGTCGTGCTACGAACGGACTTCCCAGCCTTTTACAGCCGCCTCTTCATGGTGCCCAAACCAGGCCGTAAGTGGCAACCTGTCATCGACCTCTCAGCGTTGAACACGTTCATCTTGGCCCCCTCCTTTCGCATGGAGACCGCCCGGGCCCTCAGAGCTCTGGACTTATCAGACGCTTATCTCCGCTTATCAGACGCTTATCTCCGTGTGCCCATGCACCCGGCATCCAGGAGGTATCTTCGCTTCGCCTGTGACGGAGTAGTTTACCAGTTTCGGGTGCTACCCTTCAGTCTCAACCTCAGCCCATGGGTCTTTACACGCATCATGGACGCAGTGGTGGCCAAGGCACGGCAGTCGTCTTCCAGCCCGATGTCGAACTAACTCGACGATTTCCTCCTGCGCAGCCAAGTGGAGGCCCACCTGAAATCGGACAGGGATGCGCTGATGCGGCTGTTGTCAAGGTTGGGGTTCCTAGTCAATGCAGGCAAGTCGGACCTCACTCCCTCGCATCGCTTCGTCCATTTCGGCATGGAGTTTGCCACCGACCTCAACAGGGTGCGCTTGCCAGAGCCGAGGATCCTGAAGTTGGCTTCCCTAGCCGGCCAGGTAGTCCAGCAGGATGCAGCCCAAGCCAGAGTCTGGCTTCAGCTCCTTGGTTTGATCAATGCGGCAGCGAATCTACTCCCTCTCGGTCGTCTCTACGCCCAGCCGCTACAGCTGCACCTCCTGCTTCTCTGGCGTCCCTCCTCAGGCGATCTGACTGACATGGTACCCGTGTCCCCGTTGATTCGCCCCCACCTCCTGCGTTGGACGGACATGCCGTGGCTGGTGTCTGGAGTCCCCCTGTCCTCTCCGCCCCCTCAACTTTCCCTGTGTGTCGATGCGAGTCTTGCTGGCTGGGGAGCCCACCTGCTACCGCGGTTTCTCACAACGTCCGGCTCCTGGCCTCCGGAGTTCGCGGACAAGCACATCAACTGGTTGGAGCTGCAAGCAGTCTGGCAAGCCCTCGTCGCATGGGAGGAACAGCTCAGTCACCAGGAACTGCTCGTCCTCTCCTGCAATGCGACGTGGTGACGTACATCCAGAAGCAGGGCGGGACCTGCTCACCCGACCTGTGCATGCTCCTCTACCGTCTGATGCGCTGGTGCGAGGACCGCAACATTTCCCTCCGTGCTCTACACATCCCCAAGAGACTGAATGTCTTGGCTGACTCGCTCTCCCAACGCGGCCAGTTCCTACACACGGAGTGGACCTTACGCCAGGACATCTTTCGGATGATCTGCGCGCAATGGGAGACGCCAATGGTCGACCTATTCGCCATGAGGTGGAATCACCACCCTGTTTGTCTCCCCGATCCCAGACCCGCTGGCCTGGGCAGTCGACGCTCTGTCCATCCCGTGGGACGGTCTCGTCGCGTACGTGTACCCCCCGACAGTCCTCGTCCCCAAGGTCCTATCAAGCTTCAGGGATGCAATGCGGTCGTCCTACTGGTCACCCCGTTCTCTTGGACCCGATCCTGGACCACCGACCTTATCAGCCTCGCCACGGACCCCCCACTGCTGCTTCCCGCACCCCGCACGATGCTCAAGCAACCGCAGCAATCGCTCTTCCGCCTGTGCCCGGAGCGCCTACTCCTTCACGCTTGGAGGTTGTGCGGCAAGCCCTCGCTGCTAGAGGCTTCTCGAGTGCAGCGGTGAAAGCTATCGCTACGGCCCGCAAACCCTCGACACGACGCATCTACGAGGGAAAATGGCGAGTTCTGTGCTCCTGGTGCGACGACCATCGCCTCGCCCCCACCGACCTGACTAATCCCCAGCTCGCGGACTTCTTCCTCTGGCTCTTCGGAGACCTAGGATTGGCCCCGAGAACCATCAGGGGGTACTTGTCCATGATTGCCGACACCTACTGACACCTCGGCCGCTCGGACCCCGGCGCCTGTAAAGACATCGCCGACCTTATGACTCACTTCGGCCTGCAGCGTCCAGTGCCCCGTTCGCTCATTCCTCGCTGGGACCTACCCTGGGTACTGACTTGGCTTAATTCTGCCTGATTCGAACCGCTGCCTTTTGCCCGCTTTGCGGATGTGACTCGTAAGACATGCTTCCTGTTGGCTCTCGCCACGGCGGCCCGAGTTAGCGAGCTACACACGCTGTCTGCGCTCCCTGCCATGCCTGCATTTTCGAGCGGATGGTTCTGTACAGCTTCTGATGGACCCTGCCTTCATTGCCAAGACCAGGCACTCCCCCTTCAGGACAACTCCGGAGACAGGGCGTCTTCTAAGGCTCCTAAGGGCCAGCCGGGATGGACGTCAGGCAGACGAGAGAGCTACTCTGGTCACTCACAGAGCTGGCGACGCAGTCCGGGGTGAGATGCACCTGGGATCTCTCGACCTTGGCTCCTCGACCTCGGCTCCTCTAAGCGGCATTCACTTGGTGCTGATGGCGGCGAATCGGCTGAGTATCACTCCGCGACCAACCCCATGGTGGCCTCCAGCGGCAACCTAAGGCGTCTGGATGCCCTGCTCTGCCCCTCATCCGTGGCAACTCTTCCCCCTTTGGATGCGGGTTCCGGGCCCAAGACAGTGCGAAGTGGTCTCTCTGCTCCGGAAGCGGCCTCGGAGGTTGCCCCTCATCTCGCTGCACCAACGGCCATACCACGTTCATTACACCGGCTCTTGTCCCCAAGCCGGCAGGACAGCCTGCTAGCGGCCTGTCTTAGACCTCTTGGCGCTATAAAGGTGCAGATGGGCGCCTCCCTCTTCCAGATGGAAACAACCGGAGCCTGGACAAAGGCGGTGCAACTTCGGGACTCCACAGTAAGCCTCGACCTAGCGGATGCGGATCTGCATGTGCCCATGCACCCGGCCTCCTGACGGTATCTTCGCTTCGGCTTCCGCGGAGTGGTGCACCAGTTCCAGGCGCTCCCCTTTGGACTCCACCTCACCCCTTGGGGTTTCACCAGGATAATCGACGAGGGCTTCGCCAGGTTCAGACTGATGGCCTCGAGCCCGAATTCCTCTACCTGGACAGTCTGCTCCTCAGGAACCAGGTTTGCGGCAGCCCTAGAGGAGGACAGGGACGCTCGGCTGACCCGTCTCTGCTAGCTAGGAGTCCGGGTCTACGGAGACAAGTCAGTCCTCATGCTCTCACGCAGGCTAGCGCTTCGAGTGTCTCGCGCGGGAACCTTGCCAGCCAGGGTCGGGCTACCACTTGGGCATCCTGGGCGCAGCAGTGGACCACCTGCCCCGCTATAGGCTCTACTTGCAGCCGACCCAGTTGCATCTGCTCCTCCAAGGGCCCCCAACCTCTGGAGATCTGGTGGCCCTGATCCCAGTGTCTCCTTGGTCCGTCCTCATCTCCAGCGGTGGCCGGATCTGTCCTAGCTTTCATCAGGGTTTCCGCTCTCCTCCTCTCCGCCCCCGCTCTCCATCTACACGGACGTGAGCCTCTCTGGATGGGGAACACACCGGCTGCCGGAGTTTGGCACATCTTCAGGCAGGTGGCCAAGGGACCATGCAGACGGACACGTCATGGCTAGAGTTGAAGGACATTTAGCTCGCGCTCGTCGCTGGGGAGAATCGCCTGTCCCCAGGAGATCCTGGTTCTCTCCTATCTACAAAACCAGGGCGGGACACACTCGCCCTCCCTCTGCATCCTCTTGTACCAGGTCCTCCTGTGGTGCAGAGATCTGGGCATCTGTCCTCGCGGACTCCGTCTCGCGTCGCAGCCAGCTTCTCCACACAGGGTGGGTGCTTTGCCCTGACATCTCCGACTGCGCTGAGCACACTGAGAGACTCCCATGATCGACCTCCATGCCTCATGGTGGAACAGACTGCTCGCTCTTCTTGTCTCGCCCATTCCGGACTCCCTGGCCGGGGCAGTAGACAAGCTCTCCATCCCTTCGGACGGCCTGCTAGCGTTCGCGTTTCCGCCTTCCGTCCTAGTACCCAAGGTGCTCCAGAAGCTCGCGGGCTGCAACGCGGATTTGCTCCTAAGGGTCCCATTCTGTTGGACCAAGAGCGGGTCCACCGTCCTTGTCACACCAGGGAGGAAGGTTAATTACCACACGAAATTGTTGGATTTTCTGTTCAATTTTTAATGATTTGATTTTCCCATTCGCACGACAAACAATAGACAAAGACGTATACAAACCTACGCACTACTCAGTCAATTCATACATGCACCTGTAATACACACACACACTTAAGTATTCACACAAAGTCCAGAGCACTAATCATATCTCATACACTCATTGTTCCACTGCAATGTTTCATCTCATTGTCTGCTGATAACTGTATACTATTTAAGCTGATTTTTAGATCCTCAAAGGTATTTAAACAGTCTAATTACATCCGACCGTGAATCGAAGATGAATATATCGTCGCTGCTCGTTGAACCTCGCCACTTGTTGAATGAGCGGACTGTCTCTTATGGTGGCCCGATTCCGTTCTCCTGCACACCGATTGAACATGCCTGGAACACCTGAGGCAATTCTTCTGCGCACCTGGATCAATTCTCCCGTACACCTAGGTTGACTCACATCCCACCTGGAGTGCATCTATCCAACATCTCACCTGGAGTGCATCTATCCAACATCCCACCTGGAGTGCATCTATCCAACATATAAAATTATATCTCCCAATTAGAAATCCGCCATTTGTTTTGATCTTTATTTCCGGCCAAATGACGACACTTTGTAGCGATGACGACCGCCAACGGCTCCCGGACATTATCGGTCATTCCCGATCATTTTTGACATCAAATAAAATATCATATAACAATCAATTCGAAATGTCATGCACACAGACGAATACGACATATTAACGCACAACACAACCCCTCAAGCTCAATCTGAATCACTCAAAAATCAAATAGGCTCAAACGAAATGCTTCCCAATCGACCGACTGCATCCCCACGAATTCGCCGATGTGCGCCCGATTGTCACACGGTTTCCGATCTAGAACCAATCAACCAACACACTTCCCAAATCTACTATTTAACAAACAAATACCTACCCAATGATGCGTGAATTGTTTATCCCGTTGACTAAATTCGTGCCTGTCCGCTGCTCACCATGGCTGTGGACAAGGTCACTGGTTTGTCAGTCCCGTCACTCCGTAGTTCTCCAACTACACACCTTTCTCTACACTTCTACTTTTGAGCATTCTGCTCCTCCATCATCTATTCAACAATAGATCACTTCGCAGCTTAACCTACTGCCTCCACTTCCTACAAAACAAATGTTTATCCCATTGACTAATTTTGTGCCTGTCCGCTGCCCACCATGGCCGTGGACAAGGTCACCGGTTTGTTAGTCCCGTCACTTCATAGTTCTCCAACTATACACCTTTCTCTACACTTCTGCTCTGAGCATTCTGCTCCTCCATCATCTATTCAACAATAGATCATTACGCAGCATCAACTACTGCCTCCACTTCTTACAAAACTAATTTCTGGGAAAGAGCAAAATCTCTCGTGTGCTGATGCGTCTGCATATCGGCGATAATGCATACCGTCTGTTCAAACCAATATCCTTCGTCAAATGTTTTTGACGTCACCAAAAAGTACATGCCATCATCTCAACACAAAACGTAGAACGGAACTTCTATCCAAAAGGAAATGATGAATAATGATTAAAATAAATTGTAACAGTCCTCCTGAGCCTCGCCACGGACCATCCCAAGAGGCCCCCTACCCTACCCACGCTCAAGGCTCATGCGGCCCAGGCAGAATCTTTACCACCCGTGCCCGGAGCAGCTGCTGCTACACGCTACACACCGCAAGAGGCTTCTCGAGTGCAGCGGTGGAAGCTATCGCAGTGGCACGCAGAGCTTCTACCCGAAATGTCTATGAGGGGAAGTAGCAGGTCCTCCAGTCCTGGTGCTCCGCCGAGCAGCTCTCCCCCACAGATCTGACTACTCCCCAACTAGCCGAGTTCTTCTGTGGCTCTTCTTCCAGCAGAGCCTGGCCCCCATCGCTATCAGAGGTTACCTGGCCATGATTGCAGAACTTATCCCCACTTACCCATCCCACCGTGAAATGGCCTTAGTTGCCTGCTCGGCGTTTAACTAACTTATCGCCACTTGGGGCGGCCTGACCCTGGTGCCTGCAAGGACTTCTCTGACATTGGCGCACCTGGATCTGCAGTGGCCAGTCTCCCGCTCGCTGGTCCCATGCTAGGACTTGTCCTGGGTGCTGACATGGCTCAGCTCGGACCATTTGAGCCTCTCCTTGGCGTGTTACGGAGATTTGACCAGGAAGACCTGCTTCCTTCTAGCTCGCACCTCAGAGACCGTAGTGAGCGAGATCCACGCTTTCTCGCTGCGGCCCTCCTGTCCCCAGTTCAGGGCTGATGGATCGGTGCTGCTCCTCGCCGACCCACCTGCCGCCGCATCCCAGGTGCTTACCTTCCACCCGCTCAAGGGTACGGACCAGTCCTGGAAGTCCTGTCAGCTGGACCCCGTCGGGCATTGAAAATCTACCTGCGCAGAGCAAAGCCACTCAGACAAGGTCGCTCTCACCTATTCCTGCCCTTGGCTCCGGGCAGACGTGACATCTCCACGCAGATGTTCTCGTCCTGGCTACGCTGGGTCATCCGGTCTGCGTACAAAGACCTCTCCCCAGAGAGAGCATGAAGATGCGCACCCGAGCGCACGAGGTCAGAGCAGTGGCAGCGAGCATCGCCTTAACCGCAACTGTGCAGTGAGAGACATTGTGGCGACCTACCCGGCCAGCATGATGACCTGGTCTTTGTGGGGTACATCTCAGTGGCGCAGCACTCCCTCCCGGCGCTGCAGGAGCCTTAGGTCACGCTTAGCTGAAATCGTCGGGAGTGGGTGCATGGTGGGGCCTCAATGCCTTAACACACGGGGGGTGCGACAGTTCCTTGCAAATTAACGCTTGGAGATGGCATAGGGGGAGGCGCCACTCTCTTCCTATTCGCTATTCTTCCTAATAGTAATGCCATCGGTAAGAGTTTTTAGAAAACAAATGTATTTTTCTCTAAAATGTATTTTTTCGAAAAATACTTACCGATGGCGTTACTCAGAGGTCCCTCCCTCCTGCCCCGCTTGCCACTTTTGAGCTAAGGCAAAGACTGGCGGGATGCTACCAAGCACATGACCGGATAGGGAGGCAAGGGAGGCCACTCAGGGTTCTTGGCAACGACTCCCTGGTTGTGTAGTATACACAACGGATGCTTAGGCTGAAATTGGTAAGCTAAGTGTACCTTCCTAATAGCAATGCCATCGGTAAGTATTTTTCAAAAAAATACATTTTAGAGAAAAATACATTTTTTCACAGTGAGCTTAGTTCCAAACTTTGGGACACAATGGAAAAACTACTAGATGTTGCATTTTGTCCAAAATTTGCTTGGAGATAACATTGTGTGCTAGTCTGTGATTTACAGCTTAGAGCTGTAAGGTCCAAAATCACAGACCAGCACATATCATTGTAATCATACTTATTAAATGTTTGTATTGTTTTTCTACAGTGAACTGAGCTCCAAACTCCAAGACACATTGGAAATGATAGAAGAGCAGCTAGATGTCGCCTTGTCCAAAATCTGCTCAGGGTTTGATGTCACTCACTATGAAAAAGTTCACAATGCATATCGACTTCTGGGAAAGACACAGGTATGTGTCTTCGCTATGTCTATACAGTCTGTCATGTGGGGGGGGGGGGGGGGGGGGGGGGGGGGGGGATTGGATTGACCTCATTGTTTATATGTTAAGGTATAAGAACTTTCTAGATTTACTTTGTATGTTTGTCCAACTTGTGCAGTAGTCCATAAGCAATAAGATGGGTTTCAAAGTTACTGTAGTATGTCCTGAGATGTTTAAGCCATGTTCCCCTAAAATCCTTAGGAACACACCAGAGATATAGCTGATGGCGCAAGGGTACCCCCATTCACGCTCTTCGCGGATGCTAAAATGAGGTTGAGAAACATTTTTCTCTAAAGAAATCAGAATTCATTCCAGAAGCCCAAATCAGGCAATAGTATGTTAAGGCACACATTCTGCATCCTCTGCCATCACGGCCATACTCGTACACAACAATTTTGGGCTAAAATTAGTCTAGCAAGAAACCATTCCTATTAGTAATACCATCGGTAATGTGTTTTGAGGAAACAAATGAGGTTGAGAAACATTTTTCTCTAAAGAAATCAGAATTCATTCCAGAAGCCCAAATCAGGCAATAGTATGTTAAGGCACACATTCTGCATCCTCTGCAAAAAACAGAATGATATAATATTGAATCTCTGGCTCACAGTGAAGGTATTTGTGCACCCAGTAAACGGTCATTTCCACAAAAGCGCAAAAATAGACATAAATAATGTTTTCGATGCCTTCAGACATTTTCAGGTAAAATGGGGGTAGGGCAGCAGATTTAGCCACTGTGGCCCCTATATGCATCACAGCATCATAAAATCAGGTTGGGAGTAACTGTGGTACTCTATCCTAACCAATAAAACCTAAAACGACCTATCAGTTATATACGAAATTTCTGAGGGCATCGGAAACAACGTACATTT